>VMDR010000301.1:0-277446 GCA_007922815.1 Macrotus californicus
AAAAAAAAATATGAACGGAAAAATGACAACAAACTCACAACTATCAACAATTGAACCTAAAACAAAACCGAACTAAGCAAACAACTAGAACAGGAACAGATTCACAGAAATGGAGATCACATGGAGGGTTGTCAGTGGGAAGGGAGAAGGGGAAGAATGGGAGGAAATGTATAGGGAATAAGCATAATTTGTAGGTATAAAATTGATGGGGAAAGTTAAAAATAGTGTAGGGAATGGAAAAGCCAAAGAACTTATATATATGACCCATGGACATAAACTAAGGTGAGGGAATGATGGTGGGATTGGGGGTACAGGGCAGAGGGGGAAATCCTTTGGGAGAAAAAAGTGGGACAACTGTAATAGCATAATCAATAAAATACAGTAAAAAAACAAACGAGGAGAGAATAAGAAGACTCTGGGACATCTCCAGATGTGCCAACATCCGAATCTTAGGGATGCCAGAAGAAGAAGAGGTAGAGCAAGAAATTGAAAACTATTTGAAACAATAATGAAAGAAAACTTCCCTAATTTGGTTAAGGAAATAGACATACAATTCCATGAAGCACATAGAGTCTCAAACAAGTTGGACCCAAAAAGGACCGCACCAAAACATACCAGAATTAAAATGCCAAAGATTAAAGATAAAGAGAATCCTAAAAGCAGTAAGAGAAAAGCAAAGTAACTTACAAAGGAGTTCCCATAAGACTGTCAGGTGACTTCTCAAAAGAAACTTTGCTGGCAAGAAGGGATTGGTAAGAAATATTCAAAGTGATGAAAAGCAAGGACTACAACCAAGATTACTGTATCCAACAAAGCTATCATTTAGAAGGGAAGGGCAGATAAAGTGCTTACCAGACAAGATAAAGCTAAAGGAGTTCATCATCACCAAGACTTTAGTATATGAAATGTTAAAGGGGCTTATTTAAGAAAAAAAGAAGAAAATCAAAACTATGATCAGTAAAATGAAAACAAACTCACAACTATCAACAACTGAATCTTAAAAAAAAAAAAAAACAGAAACAAACTCAGCAAGCAACTAGAACAGGAAGACAATCAGAGAGATCACATGTTGGATTATCAGCTGGTAAGGGGAAGGGGGAGAATGGGGCAAAAGATATGGGGATTTAGAAGCATAATTGGTAGTTACAAAATAGACAGGGGGGTGTTAAGAATAATATAGGAAATGGAGAAGCCAAAGAACTCATGTGCATGACCCATGGACATGAATGAAAGGGAGGGAATTGCTGGATGGAAGGAGTGTACCAGGTGGAGGGGGGAAAAATTGGGATGACTGTAACAGCACAATTAATAAAATATACTTTAAAAAAGATTGATAATGTAAATAATGGGAGTAAACAAAAAAAAGTAAATTTGTTCTGTTTCACTCAAGGAAGTAAAATGGGCGTTTTGAGCCAAGAATGTAGAGAAGCCAATAGAAACTATAATGAAGCCCAACTAACACGTCAGTCCATTGATCTAAGTGCCTGTAGTTCTCATTTCAGGGCAGGTACAGCCATGACAGATATTGAACAAAGAAAGAAGGTACATGTCTAAAACATTTTAATCTTGTTTCTCTCTTTTTCTTTCTTCTTTTAAAGATTTTATTTATTTATTTTTAGAGCTACTAAGGGAAGGAGAGAGGAAGAGAAACACCAATGTGTAGTTGCCTCTTGAGTGCCCCCTACTGAAAACCTGACCCACAATTGAGGCATACGCCCTGACTGGGAATTGAACCAGTGACCCTTTTGGTTTGCAGTCCAGCTCTCAATCCACTGAGCCACACCAGCCAGCCACTCTCTTTACTTTTCTAAGGAATTGCTCCGGACATTAGCCAACTCCTATAGCCTCCCTTACCATACCAGTGAATCCTTTTGTATTTATAGAACAGAATGACTTTCTCATGCTTCCCTGCTTTAGAAAATTGACACAATTGTTATTATTTTTATTGGCTCAGTACTAGTGAAACCTATGATAGTTGACTTCTGAAGTCCTTCAAGGATTTTGTAACTATCACTTAACCATAGCTTTACATGTTTCATTAAGTACTTTATACTCTATTCCCCCATATTATGCTTTCTCTCTTTGAAGAGAAAGGAGTGTTGATCCCATATCTCTCATTTATAGCTCAATAAGGCCTTCTTTCCTGTCCTTCTCCCAAGGGCTCTTGAGCCATTTATCTCTTTAAGCGTACAGTTTTCATACTTTTTTTGTTTTATGTTTTGTCCTTTGGGCATTTAATGAAAAGAACATGCAATTTTGGAATCAAGAAGACCTGGGTTTGAATTCTGGCTCTTTACACATACTATATAGCTGTGAAAAAATTGACTTAATATTTCTGAATGTTAATATTTCACTTATAAAATAGAGATAACATTTTATACCTTGTGAAGGTTAAATAAGATACTCTGTGTAAACTGTAAAAAATTAAAGTCATGAGGAGTGACCCAGATTGAGTGGAAAGATGGGAGAGTTTACAAACCTAAATTTGAACGCCAAAATATGTCCCCCACTGACATTCACAATCTGAAGAGAGGCCTTAGATATAGGCACTCCTCCCATCCCACACATCACACCCTAAAAGTCTCCTGAATGTCCATCTTGGGACACTGAGAACTTTGGCTTCAGGATCAAACACAGCTAGGTTGGAATTTTACCCTTGACCCTCTAGTATTAACTTGGAAACATTATTTAATTTCTTCAAACTTTGGTTTCTTCATCTGAGAAAAGCTCTAGCAAAGAGTTTTGTTGGGATTAAATAATCTTAGAAACAGTTAATGAGATAACCACCTTAAACCTGTTAGAGTGGCTATTATCATCCTGACCAGTGTGGCTTGGATGGGCGTCATACTTTAGTAAAGCCAGGTATCACCAGTTCAATTCTGGTCAGATCACATGCCTGGGTCATGGATTCGGTACCCAGCTGGGGCATGTATGAGAGGCAACTGATAGATGTTTCTCTCTCACATTGATATTTCTTTCCCTCTCTTGCCCTCTTTCTAAAAATAAATAGATAAAGAAGTTTTTTTAAAGAATGGCTATTATCAATAAGAGAAGTAATAACAAGTGTTGGAGAGGTTGTGGAGAAAAAGAAACCCTTATTCACTGCTGTTGAGAATGTAAGCTGGTACAGCCACTATGGAAAACAGTATAGTGGTTCCTCAAAAAAAAAAAAATAATGGAATTACCATGTGACCTAGCTTCCCTTCTTCTGGGTACCTACCCAAAAAATATGAAAAGATTTATTTGCAAAGATATATACACCCCTATGTTCATTGCAGTATTATTCATGGTGACCAAGACATGGAAACAACCAAAGTGTCCACTAAATAATTGGATAAAGAAGGTGTGGCACATATACACAATGGAATACTACTCAGCCATAAGGAAAGAAATTACTGCCATTTGTGGTAACACGGATGGACCTTGAGAATATCATGCTAAGTGAAATAAGTCAAAAAGTTAAAAACAGTATGATTTCACTCATATGTGGAATATAAAGTGGAAAAAACAAATAAGCAAGAAAAGCAAACAAACAAAAACTCATAGACACAGACAGCAGTGTGGTAGTTACCAGAGGGAGGAGGGTGGGAGTGTAGTAAAGGGTAATAGGAGTCAAATATATGATGACAGAAGATGATTTGAGTTTGGGTGGTGGACACACAATGCAATATACAGGTCATGAATCAGAAACATACACTTGAAACATACATAATCTTATTAACCAGTGTTACCCCAATAAATTTAATTTAAAGAAAGAAAATAAAGTGATAGCAAGAGCATAGACTTTAGAATCAGTACCAGAGTTCTGTTGCCTCTGTCACTTAGTAGTGGTGTGACCTTGGGAAAGCTGCATACCTACTCATGGTGGATGTGAGTTGACATGCATAAAGAACCAGGTTTATAATGTTGCTCAAAAACTGTAGTGCTTGTTTTTAACTCCTTATACTAATGTCAAAGAGGGTAAGAATTAGCTTGTAGTACATGAGCACCTAAACAGTTTTGTTTTTAACCTACCATTTTAACCCTATGGATATTTTTTCCCCACTGTCTTGACTCCTCAGGACACTTTTTCTTTGTGTGTGTAGGGGGTGTAGGTGTGTTTAAAGTAACATACGGTCTTAGGCATTCAGTTAAGTTTTGACAATTGTAGTATACCCCCATGTAACCACTATCCCAAACAAGAGAATATTTCCATCACTCCTGAAGGGTTCCTTATCTCTCTTTCTAATCAGTATTGTATCCCCCCAAACGCTAATCACCACTTCTGGTATAAATCACTATAGGCTAGTTTTGCCTGTTCTTGAACTTCATATAAATAGAGATACATTGTATGCATTTTTTGGAGGGAGATCTGCTTTCTTTTACTTAGCATAATAGTTTTGAGATCAGTCATGTTTTTGTGTATGTTCAAATATATCCATCAAAGTCCCCTTATGTCTCACTGGTGATGATTTAATCACTTGTTCCTTCCCAGACCTCTCGCGAAAAGGAATCAGAATTAACCCAATTGATCTAGCTAATTAAGATCGGCCTCCTAAGGGCTCAGGGATAGGGTCACTTTCTTTGATCACGGGTCCTCAGAGAAAGGCAAACACCAGAAGTTAATTTTTTTTTTACTGTTCTACTGTATTGAATATACCACAACTTGTTTATTCATTCTCTTGAGTCCCTAGATTTTAATCAACTTAAAAAATATGGGTGTCAACTGCAAATCATTTACTCTGTGTGTGTGTGTGTGTGTGTGTGTGTGTGTGTGTTTCAGAGAAGAGGCATTAAGGATTCATGCCATAAGTTTATTTACAAACACATCTAGTATGTCGAGTTGAACAGTTTGATTCATTTTTCAAAGAGACTGTACCTCTTAAAATGTTCCTCTTCATATCTATCTCATGGATTAACTAAAACATCCTTATTTTTTAAGCAGTTGGTGTCTTACTATGAAGAAAGGTGCAGCAAATCCAGATCCAAAGTACAAAGTCATCATAGCTAGTAACCGCCACTTGTTTTCCACCGAAAATGGCAAATTCTTCCCTGGTCCTTCCTCATAGTGGCTCCTATAGACCACAGAGGTTGTGAATCTCCGAATGCTCTGCCCCAACATTTTGCTGTTGGAAGCCCTGCGAAATGGGCATAAACTGAAAGCAGAATATATGTCGCTACCACCAAATCATTTACTCTTGATATACAAATTAGTAAAGGACAGGAAAGTTTACAGGTATTTTGCCACAGGATATGTCAGAATTTTTAGCCTCTAGCTATTATCTTCTTGTTTGCATTCTCTCCTACTTGGCCATGAGTTAAAAGGGAAAAATGAAACTGCCCTTCTGTTTCTGACTGTTCCCTATATAATGTATTCTTCTTGGCCTAATGCCTAGAAAGTTGTTTATAGAGTTGATAGAAGGATATATAATCTCACTGTGCTCTGGAAGGTACTTTGCTTGGCAGTCAGAAAATTTATGGGGAATATGCAGTATTTGCCCTTAAAATTGCCAAATCTTGGCTCCCAATCATCATCCCCTGTATCTTCTTATTTCCTCCCTCCCTCTCCTTGGCCCCCACTTCCGACAGTCCTCTCTGTGCAGCTTTGAGTCCACTCAGTGTCCTCAGGAGACATTCTGCCTTAAAACTATCCTGTTTGCCTGGATGAAGTGTACAATGTGCACAGATAGGTTGCAGGGAAGCACAAATCTAAGCTCTCCTGGAAGCTTAATGTCTGTGCTTTGTCCTGGTCAAGTTACATATCCCAGAAATCTTCTCCCACCAAAAATCTCCCAAGCCTTGGTTTCTCCTCTATAGTAAATAAAGCATGAAGAGTAGAAATTATTTTAACACTTTTATACTGGCTTTAGTTTCACTTTGTATTTTTAAGCTTTTTAAAGTATATAAATTGTCTTTTCCCTGATCTGCAAGTTTTGCTTGTTTTGGCCCAGAAAAAAATGGTTTCCAGGAATCCTTATGCCCTAAAAGTAAGGAGAGCCTTCTACATAGGATTACAGAAATGGAAATACTGTAGTTAAATGATATTTTGGAGAATGAAGAGTACCTCAGCTCAAGAAATTCAGTTTTGAGCTTAGTGTATCTTCTGATGGATCTTGACTCTAGAATAGTGGCATTCTGACCCCTCTTTACTGGCCTTTGTTAACTCGAGGACAGTTTCTTTTATCCCAGAAGCAAAATGGTGAGGAGACCTAAGACCACATGATATGAAGCTTGGAATGTTTAGAAAAGGAAGTAAGGTAAAGCTGTCTTCTGTGAGATGCTGACGTGGAAGTGAGACTAAGCTTGTTCTTTATGACTACCACGGAGAACTAAGCTGGGGCTAGTGGGAGGAAATAACAGGAAGATGAGTTTTGCCTCTTTATAACCCCCCCTTCCTCAAATAAAAAGAGGTTTGTATCTAGAGGTGAAGACTTTCCCTTCCCTAGAGGTATATACAAGCAGGGTCAGAACATTTTTCAGAGTTACTGATGATTCAAGAACCAGATTGTGGAGGACTGTGGGTGGAGGAGGTTAGAGCTTAGTCCCCTTCCACTGGTGAGATTCCATGATCCCTTTGTGTCTCTGGTAGACTTTTCATTTTCTGGGCTGGTCTTTGACCATCTGTCCCCCTAGTTAGAGGCACTATTGCATAAAGGTTAAGAAAGCAAGCACTAGAGCCACGTTTCCTAACTTTGAGTCCTAGCTCTTCCTTGTACCAGTTGTATGCCCTTAACCATTTGAGTCCCAAGCAGCGCGATCCCGCTACTGACAATACCCCCTGGGACTCAAACGGTTAAGCAAATTATATAACTTCTCTGTGCCTCAAGTTAACATATCTGTAAAATAATGATGATGATAATATGTATCTCATAGGATTATTGTAAGATTAAATGAGATTCATGAAGCACTTTAGGATATTGCCTGGCACAGCATAAACACTCCAAAAATTTTAGCTCATTATTATTATTATCTCTGTCCCTGTCAGTTGTTTCTACTTAGGGAGCTGCGCTTCTCTGTCTGGTCCAGATAATTTCTCTCTTAACATACCCTTTCCGAATCTCTCAGGATGCTTTTGGCTAGAAGGAACAGTAAGTTCAACTCAAATAGCTTAAATGATAAGAGAATTTATGACTTTACATATCAAGAAGTTCAGAACTGGGGGGATCCAGGCTGACTAATTCATTGTCTGCTGTGCACCACAGCATCAAGGATCCAGGCTTATTCTCTCTGCTTTGCCATCTTCCATGTGTTGGTAGGATGTTGCCATAGTCCAGCCATCATCTGCATATAAGACCACTAATCCTCACTCTAGAATATATTTACTGATTTTAGAGAGAGAGGGAGACATTGATGTGAAACATTGATCAAGTTGCCTCCCACATATGCCCTGACCAGCAATCAAACCCACAACCTAGCTATGTGCCCTGACCAGGGATCAAACCTACAACCTTTTGGTGTATGAGATGATGCTCCAACCAACTGAGCCACCCAGCCAGGGCAATAACTACCATTTTTTTTCTAGTGGCTTTTTAAAAAATAATACATTAGGAAGCCGTTCTTTGAAGCCACCCACCCAGCAAAGTTGTCTCATGTCTCACTGTTGATGAATCACTTGTCCTTTCCCAAACCAGTCAGAAAAAGGAAAAAGAATTACCATGATTGGCCCAACTATTTAAGATCTATCTCCTGGATCTCATGAATATGATTGCCTTCCCTGATCGTGTGTCCTTAGAGAAAAGGCAGACACCAGAAGAAAGTCAGGGTTAGATTGCCCAGAGTAAGAATTACTTTGTTTTATACAGCTCTTCAAGATGCTGGGGATCTCAGTGGAGATGACTGGCAAAATTCTTGAAAATAGATGCGTTAATCATTGTCTGTTTTATGGATGTTTTTAGTAAAGTTCAGATTTTTCTGTTTCTCAATGAATGAATGAATGAAACCATGTGGCTCCTTCAAACTTGAGTTGGGCCCTGGCTGTTGTGGCTCAGTGGATTGAGCGTTAGTCTGCGAAGTGAAGGGTCGCTGGTTTGATTCTCAGTCAGGGCACATGTGTGGGTTGCAGGCCGGGTCCCCAGTTGGAGACTTGCAGGAGGCAACTGATTGATGTTTCTCTCCCTCTTTCTTCCTCTCTTCTTCTTTCTCTAAAAGAGTAAATAAATAAAATGACTTTAAAAAAAACAAACTTGAGTTTGAATATGTAACCCTATTCCACATATGATTGTTATGAAAAACCATTTTTTGTTTGATTGGGTTTTTTTCTTGGTGCTTTGACTGAGAAACAGTGCTTGGACATTGTGAAGTTAGTCCAACTGTCCAGATAGTTGAGCCTTTTCTGACCCACATGTAAGGGTAGCTGCAAAGTTGTCATTCTGACTTGAAGAAATAATACTTAATTGATAATTAAGGCCCATCCTGGAAAAAGACACCACCAGTAGCTTTATAATTTTCCATATCACCTTCTCTCTATTTTTTGTTTGTTTTGAGATATAATTGGCATACAGCTTTGTGTAAGTTTAAGGTGTACAACATAATGACTTGACATACATATATTGTGAAATGATTGCCACAATACATTTAGTTAACATGCATCTCCTTATATAGTTACCAATTTTTTTTTTCCTTGTAATGAGAACTTTTGAGATCTACTTAGATTCTTAACAAATTTCAGGTATACAGTACAGCAGTGTTAACTATAGTCATTACGCTGTACATCGCATCCCTAGTTCTGCTTTGTCTTATAGCCAGAAGTTTGTACCTTTTGATCGCTTCCATTCAGTTCCCCCACCTCCCCACCCATCAACTTCTCTTTCTGACAGAGAAATTTGTTTGAGGCTAGCTAAGCCTAAACAAGAAAAATATTGGTCCATCATGTGATAAAAGAAGTAAACTTAGTTTTGTGTGACTCTATGCAGATTTAGGGTAAAGGTTGAAGCATTTTATAGCTTTGTAGTGGGTGCGACAGTGTAACAGTTAAGACTGTTCAAGAAATAGTGAGATTATCTGTCCCAGGAGTTTTCCAGGGGAGGCATGCAGGCCCCTCTCTGGAAGTTACAAAAAGGAGCTCTTCTTTGGGGACATGAGGGAGATTGTATGAGTTTGTATCTAAGAACTCTTCCAATTCTGATCATTAATGATATCTCCTAGCTAAGAGATATTGAGAAGCATGTACTGAGTTTTATCATATTTCAAACCGAAGAGAATGGAGGCTTGATTTGCCCGTCGGGGAACCAATATATGTGTATATGCAGTTCTTATGTACAGCCTATGATCCGTAAAGCTCTGTAGATTATAACTCTTTATAGAAGCCTCTAGGTACTGAAACAGTTGATTTAAAAAAATAGAGTATAATTCATTTTCTTTTGTAGTCAGTTTCTTCCAGTACTTCTCATCTTTAAATTCAGCTGTATGACTGATGGCATGAATGACTCTCTGACCTTTTAAGGGGAACTTATGTAGCCATATGCAAACTAAGTTTCTAGGTGCTACACAAGGTGAACAAAGCAGTGATCTCGCAGACTGTCTAACTTATGCCAGGATGAGGTTATTACCTGAGCTTCTGAAGAGCCTCTGGGTCTTAACCTTTAAACTGATTTGAAGAACAAAAAAAAAATCTGGTGTGACAGTTGTTTTAAAGCATTACTGTTTAGCTCATTTCTAACGCCACATGAAGTAGACATGACGTTTAGGAGGGTTTTCAATCTTTTTTTTTTCAGTCATATTTTTAAAGGAGGGAAAGTATTCAGAATTAAAATATAGTCATTGACTTGGCCGGGTGACCCAATTGGTTGGAGCATCATCCAGCACACCAAAAGGTTTTAGGTTAATTCCGGGTCAGGGCATATATGGAAGGCAACCAATTGTTTCTCTCTCACATCTCTCTCTCTTTCTCTCTCTCTCTCTCCCTCCCTCTCTCTCCACCCCCCTCCCTCTTCTCCTTCTCTAAAATCGATAAACATCCTCAGGAGAGGATTAAAAAATAATAATAAATAAATAAAATATAGTCATTAACCATGTAAGGAGAAACCTCTACAAACCCTTGTTGGAGGTAAAAAGCTAAGCATGTTTGACTTCAGTGGTTGTGGACATGAATCTGTATAGAGCATTAACTTTTGTTTCCCAGTGTGTGCTTGGAGAACTGTGTTGACTTCATTACAGGACTTCCCAGGTAGCAATAGTGAGTGATGAAGAGCCGGCCACCCCTGCACTACAGATACTCTTTATCCTTGGCATGCAGCAGAATGACTGAACCCAAATAGTGAAGAGCAAAGCAAAAATTCTCTTTTCCTCCAGGGAGAGACCCAGTCTTTCTGAAGGACAGATGACTAGAGTGCTCTTCTTACTTTTTCAGCTTGATGCAGATAAAGGAAAGAATTTAAGATTCAGTAACATTGTTTGATTTTGCTGCTTTTTGATGGGGGAGATGCTTGAAGTTGGTAACAGTGTTGTGTTTTGTTGTTGCTGTGAAAGTTCTCCTTTGGGAAAGAAAAGAGAGTGGTCCTCTCTGGTAGTAAAATAGAGCTTTATAATACTATATTGTTCATTCTGGAGAGTCTAGTGAGTTAACTCTTTGAAGTCAAGCTGAGAATGTGAGTAGATTTCTGTAGGGAACAAGGATGGGAAATTAGTGCCAAGAGAATTCATACTACCTTGCTTTAGAACTGAATCCTGGTGAATCTCAAAATAATTATGTTGTCCTGGATGGTTAGCTCAGTTGATTACAGTGTCTTCCCGATACACCAAGGTTGCGGGTTTGATCTCCAGTCAGGGCACATTCAAGAAGCAACAATGAGTGCATGAATGAGTGGAACAGCAGATCAATGTCTGTCTGTCTCTCTCCCTTCCTCTCTCTCTCTAAAAATCAATAAAATAAAAATATTCAAAATAATTATGCTAAGTAAAAGAATCCAGAGAATATATGATTCAAATTCTATAAAATGCAGGCGAATATGTAGTGATAGCAGATCAGTGGTTGACTGGGGAGGGTTAGGAAGGAAGGAAGGGATTACAGAGGAGCAGGGGGCGTTTGGGCTGATAAATGTGCTTACTACTTTGGTTGTGGTGATGGTTTCACAGGTGTATGCTTTGGAAACCATCATAACTCATCAAACTATATACATCTTAAATATATGCAGTTTAGTGTATGCCAGTTTTACCTCCATAAGTCTTTTTTAAAAAGGAGTGTAAACATCCAGGGGCAGTCTTTTTGGGGTCACAGGGAGGCTGCTGAAGACTGGTATGTGAAATACAAGCCTTGTATGTATGGTGTGTTAAGTATGGATACATACCTCTTATTTAATGCATTTGATGTTTCTTTAGGAGTCCATAGAGGCTACTATATTCTACTGAAGAAGATGTCTAACAGTAACACTACTCAAGAGACCCTGGAAATAATGAAAGAATCAGAAAAAAAACTGGTAGAAGAATCTGTAAACAAAAACAAGTTTATATCTAAGACTCCAAGTAAGGAAGAAATTGAGAAAGAGAATGAAGATACCAGTTTGCGTCAGGAGACACAGGTAAGGGTTAGTCAGGCATCATATGCACACTCTTTATACCTGAACAAAAGTGTCATTGTAGGTGGCATTGGGGATATATAGGAAGCTAGTCGCTTATACGAACACTTGATTCTCCCTGAAAACCCAACTTCAGCTCTCAAGAAATATCTTCTTCCCTTTTTGTAATAGGCTCCAAAATGAAGTCTAAAGAAGAAGAGTGAAACCCCTAAACTCCATTTAGATCTGAGTTACACTGGTTCTTGCTACATTTTGATATTTTTTAACTATCAAAAAATAAACTGTATGCAAACACATTTAACAAGTCATAATATCGCTCATAGAATAAACTCTTAAAACTAGAGCTGCCTGGCTTTACATATAGTGTTAAATCATATCCTGGTTGTGTGAAAGCAGTCAGCATTTTCTGGGTCAGAAATAGTCTCTGAACTTGCCACTTGGTAAATGTGAGAGGAATTTCACTCTTTGGTTGCCATGTTGTTTCCCATCCAGATTCATACGGCAGTGCAGCCATAATGGCAGTAGATGACGGTCAGCCAAGCTCCCTCTTCTTTGGTGCCTATCCAGCCAGACTCTAAGCCTCCTCTAGCTTACCATTCCAAGTCCTCCTCTTCTTCTGTGGTCACTGCTGGTTTCCGTTGTCACCCTAGCTCAAACTACATAAATCCTTTCCTTCACGCCTAGGAGTGAGACTGGTCTTTATTAGATTCTTAGGAAATAGACTGTTCGTTTAAAAAGCGGCAGCAACAATATTTAGAGTGTCTGGAAACTTGAAGCATAATTTCCCTTGACAACTCAATACACCTAGGCCTTGTCTTCTTTAAAGAGTAAAACAGCAACAACATAAAGGGATGAATTAAAATCAGACAGCTCTCTGAAATATTTTGTTCTCTAGCTGCCCGCTTTTCTGTCTTTGCTCTTAACAATTTGCCAGATCTCTGTAATGGCTGCTTCTCTTTCCATTATCTTTTGCATGTGAGTTGTCATTCCCCGCACATCCCTCCGGAGTTTGTGGAGACAGACTGCCACTGTTCTATCTATACTTCTAGACTCCACTGGTACGAATAATGAATTTTAAATCCTCAGGACAGATATGTGATGAATGTGTAATTATGTGCTGCCATGTTACATGGAAGATAATAATTAAATGAACTTTTCTGTCCAAGTTACTCTGTTCTCAGGAGACTATTTTAAGTGGTGTTCTGAACTCCAGTTGTGTGTACTTCTTGAAGACAGGTAGAAAAGAAAGGATATCTATAGGTTTTATATGCCTTATGGACATTCTGTTGGTTTAAAAATGTCCTCACCTAGATACACAAATAGGCTGTGTGGGAGGTTGGGAGGGGAACCTGTTTGCCCTCTGACTCCTTTTGCAGCTGCTAGAGCACGTGAAGCTGCTGCTGCTGCCATCTACTGGAGCTCCTACTCCTACAAAGTCTTCAGTGTTTTGCGCCACCCTTTTCCCTCTATTTCCCAAAAGGTCATGTATCCCTCCAGAAGCACTACAAGTTCTGTTCTTTCTCCTACCTTCCTCTTGACTCACATCCAGGAAGTCTCCCCAAAAATCTTACTGATGCTGTTAAGGGAGTACCTATTAGGAACTGGAGGTGGAAAGTTTGTGGAAAGGAGACTTTGATTACTTGTACTGTGTGAGACATATTCTTAGAATCAGCAGTTGGAGCTCAGAACATCTTTTGCATTGGAACAGTTAATGCAGGTTCTGAGAGTCAGTTTAGAATGGGCAAAGCTTTGACTTAACACATACTGAACTTAGGAGAGTCCTTTAAATAACCAGCTGGGTATGGCCTCCTAGCTGAGCTTTCTGCCTTTACGTTTGTAATCCCTTCTGATTCATCTACCACACTGCTTTAGAAAGATGGTTATGAAATAAAGATCTCATTGTGTTAGTTCTCCTCAAACTTCCTGTGTGTCTTACTGCCCTGGGCTAAGTCCCAGATTTGTCAGCATGACATATTGTGACCTAGTTCCTTACCTGCCAGTCATCTGCCTCTGGCATCCTGTGTTTCAGCATTATGTGATTCCTTGGTCCTGTTATAAATAGGGTCCGAAAAGTTTGGGGACAGCATGCTTTTGTACATGCTTTCTCTGCCTAGAAGGCCCTCCTTGGTATTCTTTCCCTGGCCACCTCTAGTCCCTAAGTCCTCCCTGCCAACATTTGTGTAATGCCGATTTATCCTTCAAAACTCAATCCAAATGTGCCTTTCTCCTGGAAGCCTTCCTTGATAACATTACTTACCCACTGTAGGCCTATGTTGTATAATTCTTCAGTTAATATCTGTCTCCTCCACAAGGTCCAGGATTAGGTTGGTTTGGCCTTACCATTGTCTCTCTAAGGCCCAACACTGTTCCTTGCAGGCACTCAATATTTGTTAATTATGAATTTGTGAATTGCTAGGTCTGAGTTAGATACTTACACTGTGTGCTCCTATAGCACTCCATGAATACCATCTCTAGTGTACTTAATGTGCTGTATTGTTATCGCTTCTTGGCCTTTTGGCTAACATCAGGTATCGTCTCTGTTCTTATCAGTTTAATGTACTGTATTGTAATTGTCTATTTGTCTGTCTTCTTCAACAGGATTATGAGTTCCTTTTTGACAAGGTTTGTGTCTTTTATCTCTGTGTCCCCCAGTAGTTAGCATGGTGTCTGGTAGATGTAGTAGGCTTTTAGCATATGTTTGACTGTTAAATGAAAACTATCTATTCTGGAAAACAAGCAGATCTCTACATACATTCCTTATAGGGTTATAACCTCTTTGAAGGGCAATTTAGTAATACTTTATAACATTTTTGAATGAATTACAGATACACTTTATTTGTAGGTACACTCAGTGTTACAGTTATTGAAGTATTGTTTATACTAACAAAAGATCAGAAACATCCAAAATGGTGCAATTTAAGGGACTGGTAAAATAAGTTATGGTACAGCCACACAGTGGAATACCATGTGACCATTAATAAAAACAGATCTCCTATAAAATGGTCCATGAACAAAAAAGTTGAAAAGCAAGGTTCAGAGCAGTATGTACAATATACTTCTCTTTGGTTTAAAAAGTAACTTGTATGTATACATATGTACAATAAGCTTATTATATATGCATAAAAGATCTCTGAAAAGATTATAAGAAATTCATTATTAGTTGAGGGAGCCAGGTAGCTGGGGGACAGATGCCCCCATTAATATCTCTTGAATGTTTGTACTGTGTCTGTTACCACCTATTTGAAAAAAATAGTGAGAAAATACTGCTTCATATTCCTGGGCTAGGACTTCCCTTACTGTAACAGATCTCACCACTGACCAGATTAACCGCCATTTCTTATTCTTTCTATTCACCTTCCTGGTTCTCCATTTTGCATTGTAATTGTCTTATTTAGTAACTAGTGAAAAGAACAAAGGAAAAGGAAATCCTCACCTATCCAGGACCATGCTGGTACCCTGACTCTGTCTTGTTTTCCATCCCCCACACACCAGCCTCTGTTCTCTTCTACCCCAGGGGCAGTGAGTTCCATTCCAAACATCTTAGAAACACTAAGTACCTCATCCCATATATGAACTTACCCAACCTGTTCCCCAAAGCCCCATTTTGACTTCTCAGCTATTCAGAAACCACATCAATCAGTTAGTTGTTTCTTCCCTCATCCCACCTCTGGCCCCCATTCTTCATCTTCCTCAGCTTCTATGCTAATCCTTACCCACTCTCCTTATTTTCCCTTTGTTCTGGAGGTCTTATTCATATCTTCCATTCCCCCTTCTTTTTAACCTATCCTGTCATACATCCCTAACCCAGACAGTCTGTAAGAGCCACAACCAGGAGCTTAGAACTGGGAGAATTCTCAGAGGGAGGCAGTTGGCAAGAAGAGTCTTTATTCTATTCCTGCACCCATATAGGGATGGCTGTTTTGAGTATCTCAAGTGGGAACTCTGAATGCATTGTTCTATAAAGATGTTATTTGTAAGTGATGGCTAGGGGTCATATTTCATGTCCACAGGCATCTTAATCAGGACAAGGTTCTATGGTTTAACCAAGAGTAATTTTTATCAATCTGTGAAATAGGCCAACCAGTCAATGTCCTCCTATTTTTAATCTCCATCGTGAGTGGTGATTTGTCATAAGTGGCTTGTGGTGCCTTCCACATCATAGTTGCTAGACTTGTAGCACAGGGGATAACCACACCAAATGGGTCTCATCGTAGTTTGGCTGTTGTAATAGTAGTTTTACAGTTAGTGCTTTTTCTCTGTAAATTTGTATTGCTTTTAATTTGTGTTGATTTTTCCCCACCTTTAATATTTTCTAATCCCCTTCTAACAGAGGCGGACATCCAGCCATGGTCATGCCAGGAAAAGAGCCAAGGTGAGCACTTTCTCTAAAGCTTCCTTTCTGGTGTTGTTAGTAATACAGTTCACAAATGGATTTATCACTAATATCTAGTTTATTTGCATTATACATAGGCAAAGTGTTTTGCCTGCACTTTGTACCCTAACTGTGAATATGCATATACAAAAACACGCACGAGAGACATGCATGCACACGTTCCCTGTTGTAAGATCTGGCTTTATTGTTCTCCAGTGTCTCTAGTTCAGTCACATTCTGTTTCTGATACCTAGAAAGATGCCCAGCTGGAGCCTCCCACAAAGCCTAAGCAAACTGGTCCTGGTTCTGCTGCAATGCTTGTTTCTCTGCTCAGCTCTGGCTTCTCCAAGAAAGTGGCTGCTATGAGTCTTGCTTTTTTCTTCAATATTTTCTCCATATGAAATTTTTCCTTTATTTTTTTCCATTTTCACCAATTACTTTATTGATTTAGATATTTCCATATGAAATTTTTAAAGATAAATTGTGTCCCATTAGTAGAAACAACTCACCATTTTGGACATCCTAAAAATACAGCCATTTTTTTTTAATGTCTTACTTTTTTAGCTTGTGACAAGGAGGAGGACTTCATTTTTAATTATTGTGTGATAAAATTGGCACATCACAGATCATTTTAAGCAGTGTTATCAGGGAGGACTGTGTGTATTAGTGTGTGCTAGCATATGTATTTTAGTTGGGAAACTATAAAATATTAAACTTTTCTTGCAGTGGAAAGAATTATCACCAGAAATAATAATTAAGGATGCCTACCCTTTTCCCCCAGGAAAATAATGGCAGAGTTTGAGAGCGGCCCAGCCATCTTGTTTCTTGGGTTGGAAGAAGGCTACTATGTATGATAAGTTAGCTCTGCGCCTTGCTTCACATGGCCTAATGCACAGTGATGGGCTTGACATTAAAGGTCAAACAGGGTGTTCACTGCTATGTCACTTCCACTTGAACTTCTTGAGTTAAGTAAGACGGTTACTATCTTGATTTTACAGATGTGGAACGTTTGCTTAATGAGATTGAGTAAGTTTGCCAGAGGACATTTATTAGTAAGTGGCAAAACTAGGCTTGAAGTCAGTTCTTCAGACTTGCAGGTTTTTTTCGTTGCACAACATTGCACTAGCTAGAATGCACACACCATGGTTTGTGCTTTTGTATTCACTGTAAACATTGATTGTATTGTAAGAACTCAGTAAATGTTTATAGGTAGATTTCTTATGAATCACTCTATGATTTTTGGCTTTGGAGATCCCTAGGAGAGCAGTGATTTGCAAAGTGGATTTCAGATCTTTTGGGGGATTCCCCAGTCAACACAAGTAAACTAAATGGATTCACTTTTGATGAATTCCTAGTTGTTAAATGTTTCCTATCTCTTTACTCTATTTGTAGACACTTCTTTCCATCCTTACCACCTAAGGTTTAGAGTCATCTAGCATTTATTGTCTACCATATGCTAGGTGCTATTTATGATACATATGTTTACATACTTTATGTTATGTAATTCTTACAACAGCCCTTTAACTATTTTTATTCCAGTTTTATTGAAAAACAGAGACCTAGAGAGACCAAGTAATTTGCTCAAGGTCTCATAGCTCATAAACAAAAGCCAGGAGTTGAAGCTAGGACTCCTGACTCTTACACCCAGTGTCTTTCCGCTGAGCTTTACTGCTGTGTACTCCTAATAAACTCCTGAGTCTGGGATTGCAGCGCTGGGCAAGAGAGAGAGAAGAACCAAGAGAAGTGGTTCTCCTATCATCTGTCTAAAGTAGCTATTTAGTTTTTATATGTCTACTATTGTAAGCAGGAGAATGATCTTTCTTTTGCTGCAGGGGGTGAATTGTCTTTAAGTGAATAAGGAATTGGCTAGTAGGACCTGTTTTTTAAAAAGCCCTATTTAATAGAAGCAGCAACTAGAGCCAAAGAGGATACCCGTAATTCAGCCAAAAGCTTTCTGAATGTCTCCCAAGGGAGTATATATGTTATTTGTTTTTTCTCAGTCTAATTCCAAGCTCAAGTTGGTACGCAGCCTGGCAGTGTGTGAGGAGTCCTCTGCCCCATTTGCTGATGGGCCACTGGAAACCCAGGTAGGTCCTTTATAAGAGTAAGTATAGCTTTTGAGTTTAGCACTTGGTTGGTAATCTGTGGTATAGCACCCACAATGTCAACATTAGGCTTGGAAATCGGAGTAGAAGGAGCTTTGAAACAAGCCATTACAGTAAAGTAATGCCTGGATGAGAGCAGGAGTATAGGTCTTCACACCTGGACCACCCATGATGATGCAGACAAGGAGATCCCAGAGCTGGATCTTATTTTCCCACCCACATCCTTTTTTCTCTGGTGGTTAGAACCATGTCCACCCAATTCCTACACCAAGAACAGCCAGTATAACTTGAGCTGCCCATATAATATAAGGCTGTGGTGGTCAGTAGAAAAGGCTTGGCCTTTTACGCTTTTGGTAGAACAAAAGCTGAAGCAAGTTAATTTTTAAAATACTCTCTTCTGTAAAAGAATGCTGCTACCCCAAGATTTATCTTCTTTGAGATTTCAAAGGAGCTACAGGAGAGTTAAAACCCATTTCCCCTTTGATTATATTTCTCTCTACCCTTGTCCAAGGATATAATTCAGTTGCACATCAGCTGCCCCTCTGATAAAGAGGAAGAAAAGTCCACAAAGGATGTCTCTGAAAAGGAAGACAAGGACAAAAACAAAGAAAAGGTCCCAAGGAAGATGCTTTCTAGAGGTGAGGACTCTCCCTCGTTCTCATGTCCTAGGGCTTGGCTCAGCAGTGTCCTTTCCTTCCATCATGAAGTCAGGCGCCTGCTGGCCCAACTGGCCCAACAGTTTGTTGTGTCCTACTTACTTCATGGTTGCTTGGGACGATGCCTGACAAGGTTACTTTTGGGACAGTTACTTTCTTTACTGCTCTATCTGACTCTAGGGGCTCACATGCCACAGATAGCTACTCCATTAACATTGGTGCTACCCTAGGAGGACATTGTATTCAATTCTGATTTTATTTTTGCTGTGGAATAAACAGTGACATGGATCATCACTCATTGTAGCTCCTCCAGATACCATTTATATTTTGGGATGCTTGATGTAATTTTTTTAACAATGCAGATTTGCATATTATTAAGCTCTCTTTGGTTTTAAACTCTTGGGCTGATAGCAAAAAGACATGATCCATAAAAATGATACTTGAGCCCTAGTTGGGTAGCTCAGTTGTTTGGAGCATCATCCTGATAACACCAGGATTGTGGGTTCAATCCCTGGTCAGGGCACATATAAGAATCAACCAATGAATGCATAAATAAGTGCAACAACAAGTCGATATTTTTCTCTTTCTCTTTCTTCCTTCTCTCTCTAAAAATCAATTTAAATTTTTTTATTTTTTTTATTTTTTATTGTTTATTCTATTACAGTTGTCCCAATTTTTTTTCCATTTTGCACTCTCCACCCAGCCCACTCCTCTAGCCCATAGTCAGTTCCATCTCTGCTGTCCCTGTCCATGTGTTATTTATACATGTTCTTTAAAAATGTTTTTAATGTGTAAAAAAAAGATAGTTGAGAAGAAAAGGGCAACCTTGAGATTAAAATTTAATAAATGAATACAAGTTATCATATAAATAATCAACATCTGAGCATATTTGCTGAGATTCTGGAAAATTCAGCCTTGACTCCCCTTACCTGGCACTTACTTTCCTTAACTAGAATAAAACCAGCTTTCTGTGGTCAAGGCATTCAGTAATACTTACTGATGATAAGGTGGCTCTTCACTGTGATGCATATTCTACTTTCTATAATTGTCATGAGGAATTTTGAGGGGCTGGCAAATCAAAGTCATTCTGGTTTTTAAGCTAAAACCCCTGAAGTTTGATTCTGCTTTCCTTTTTTCACTCTCCTGATCAGGTCGTGGGTTTCTGCTTAGGATTAGATAATTGTGCAAGGCAGTTTTATTTATTTTAAATTTCTTTTGTTGTGGTGGTTTTAGACTCCAGCCAAGAATATACGGACTCCACTGGAATAGACCTACATGAATTTCTTGTAAATACACTGAAAAAGAACCCAAGGTAATAACATGATTTGATGGAGGGGGAAGAGGGCCAGCGGCCAGAAGGATACCCAAGAGACCAAGTAGCTTCTCAGAATTTTTCCATTAGAATCTAGAGTACCCATCCCCACTCACCCCCCGTTTCTCTTCAGTATAGTTTTATATTCTGTGAGGGGTTCAGAGCACCCTCATACTGAGGTTTTGGCTTTCAAAAGAATTGAGAAAATTCTGTAGAAGAAGAATGCAGAGACAAAGAAATATAAGACTTGGGAGTACAATTAAAAAGCACAGAAGAAAACAATTGATTTGTACATAAGCTAAATCATAATATTTTTTAAATTCTATAAATAATCATATAGAATGTAGAATATTAAGTATGTGTTAATATAAATACGACTGCCAGCAGAATTCGATTTCTGATAAGGGTAACGAAGTGCATAGTCAGCAGGTCTGCAGAATGCCTGCTTGATTATTTTCAGAAAGGCCAGTGAGGCTCAGTAGGCACTGCACTTCGGTCCACTGTGGAGGCTTGGCTGTCTCTCCCTTCAGTCTCTGCAGTGAGCAGGTTGTGTTCTCAGTCCTCACTCTGAATGTCTACAGGAGGCCGCTTTTTGTGTTGTTCTCCTCTTTTCTAAACAGGGACAGAATGATGCTGCTAAAATTAGAACAGGAGATTCTGGAATTTATTAATGACAACAAGTAAGTTACTTGCATGAAATTCAAACTTAGAGCTGGGAGGGGCACCAAAAGAAATTTAGTTACAATTTTAGGATATCCCTCTTTCGACATTTCCTTGAAGTCCGAATTTTGAAGTAATTATTCACTGGAGACCAAAAGCAGTTAGGGGAAAGTAATTAGAATGGATTAAAAAGTGTATGTGCGAAAATCAAGTGAGGTGTTTTAAGTTATTGCATAGACTTCAGTTGAAAGAATTTATATCTTTTCAACAGTTAGTCCTTGTCCCATATTTTATTATTCTTAAATTTCTCCCTTTTTTCTTTGTAAACTGTCATCCAGGTGGATGAGACCTAGACCTGAGGAGTAGTCTTAATGAGGATAGTGGGTTAGAGTCATCTACAAATTACCACAGCTAAAGAAGCTGAGAGAACCTTTTTGGTTCCCATTGAGTAAATATTGAATATCTTTCTTATAGTATGTCTATTTCTCCTAAGAAATACCCCACTTTAGATACTTCTTAAAAAAATTACAATTCCCTATTTATCCTTATTTTACTTTTGTCCCCTGGTTTTCCCTTCAGTAACCAGTTCAAGAAATTCCCTCAAATGACCTCATATCATCGGATGCTATTACACCGGGTAGCTGCCTATTTTGGGATGGACCACAATGTTGATCAAACTGGAAAAGCTGTCATCATCAACAAAACCAGTAACACAAGAATGTAAGGGAGGAAACCACAGATTGGGAAGACTTTCCTAGGATAGCTTCTGGGGTGGAAGAGGAAGGTTGTAGGATCAAGATGTCCCTTTCTGGTGTGGGGCTGGGGGTAGGGGACTATATTATCAGTTCCTCCTCTTTCCTTACTCCAGTGAGGCCTTGGAATTAGATTCTAGAGACCCTGGTGTTTTGTGAAGACTGGCTCCTGCCTCTCTTCACCTTTACTGATAGGACAGATAAAATGTTGGAGGAAGACAAGTTATAGATATGTAACCGACCCTGAGGATTTCATTAAAACCTTCATGTGACTTTTTGATGCCTGATTACAGAAATCCCCTGAATGAGGGTTGTGGAATTTAAAAGAGCTATACTAGGAGGTCTGCTTCCTAACGAAAGAGTTTTTTCCCTCCCTTCCACATTTCTCTACCAATCCCAGCCCTGAACAGAGGTTCTCAGAACATATAAAGGATGAGAAGAATACAGAATTTCAACAGAGATTCATTCTCAAGAGAGATGATGCCAGTATGGACCGAGATGATAACCAGGTAAAGAATGGAAAGGGGTGGGTGTATAGAGAGGTTGCAGTAAGAGAAACTGGGAGGGCAGAAGAATTTTTGTCGGACAGTGAAAACTCGAAATGTCTTAGTGTGGAAAAATACACTGAGCTATACTAAGTTGGCTTTGGCTTGATGTTGAGGGTTGACTATACTTGCTGAGCTGAATGCCACCCTTTTAGCCCCAGAGAGACATGGTGCTGAGGTTTGCTGGGTTTTCTCACTTGGCCTGGAACTCTCTGGTTTTGCCACTGACTTCTAATTTCATGTCATTTAGGGACAAAGCAAGGTCCCTTCCTGCTTCAGCTTTGATTCAGCTGATGGCTTTATTCCTTTTTCTTTACTAGTTAGGGATTTCTTTGGGAACCACCCAAGACTACTTTATCCCACTTCCACTCTTATCCTAGCTCAGGGCTGGCCTTGAACTGGCAAAGTTGTGATCTGATTTACCCACTTATAAAGGTGTTTTTGATCCCTTTCTGCAAATTCTTTTCCCAAGTCCTTCCACCAAGGTGAGTTCATTTGACTTTTGATGCTGGGAACCGCAGACAGTATCCCCTTTTTGATCCACTCCTGTGGTAATGAGAAGTGACCAGTCTGCCCCATCCTTTCATGTATGGGCCTGGCTGTTGCCCTGACTTTGAGCCCGCCCTTTAGATAGTAAGTGATTATTTGGGGGTTAGTTTTCTAGCCACTTTCAGGGTTTAGATTGAGTCTGCTTCTGCTTGGCCTCCAAAGGAGGTTAGGTGGAGAACCAGGATTAAAGTTTGAAGAGCATGGTTGGGTAGTACCAAGAGTCTTCCTAATTAATGATAACTATAATATCTTACCTCTAGAGTCAAAAGTAGTTTCCTTGGGATATTGTAAGTTCTTGAGAATAGGACTTTTCCTGCTTGTTATAGAATTTGAAGGAGTCCTTTTGAGAAAAGTGCCATTATCTGCTGTGGACAAACACATTGGATCTGATTGAAAACCAAGAGATAAACAAAAAGGCAAAATTTTAAAAAACAAGAAAGAGCCTTTCCATCCTGATGCCCTTCTCTCCATTTTCCCAAACCCCTTTTTCTGTGGATCAGGAATTATTCAGGCCTCAAGGCACATTGAAGCGGTGTGGAATCTGTCCCTGTTGTGAACTTTTCATCTCTCGGCTTCAGGCTTGATCCATAATAGGTTAGGCTCTATGCACTTTCTGTCTGTGATATTAATAATAAACACAGTAATTGCTTTTTTATTGAGTGTTTTTCCTGACCTAGACTCTTTTCCTAACACATTTTGTACATTATCTCTTAATCTTCTCTACAACCCAGTGTAGATGGGGGTCATTAGCCCCCCTTTAGATGTGAGAAAACTGGGGCTAAGAGATGTTATTTGCCTGAAGTGACATTACTCAGAGGTGGCAGAGCTGAGTTCCCACCTGACCTCAGAGCCCATTACGCTCTTTCTACTCTGCCCCTGGTTTACCAGTGCTAGGGTCTGAGGACAATACAGCACTGTAAGGTTCTGTGTCTTGGAATGGGATATGTAAAAGAACATACAGTAGAATTTAGGTTCTTAAGCTAGAGAGAAGTAAATCTAGTCAAAAGTTGGTACTTCTAAAGTGATGCCTAACTCTGGTGAAATGAGAGAAATCAGCCTAGAGCAGCAGTCTCCCTGGTTGCTTCATCTGAAGCTTTCAAAGCCTCTGGATTGAAGGTCAGAATCTTTTTATAACCTGATGGCATTCATTTGATGGGTTTTCTACCTCAGAGTTCCTTGCCTTCAAGAGCAGTATAGAAAAAAACACTATAACACCCTACCAAGGATAGTGCTCACAACTCACAGGCCAAGAGAGGAAAGACAGTGTTGGAGAGTTAGATGGTAGACTAGCCAGTGGGGGGATCTGCTCAGCCATCCCCTCTAGTCACCTCACTATATTAGTCAGAGAATGTAAGGTTCTCTGTCCTCCATTCCCTTCTTTTCTCTTTCTGTCACTCTCTCTTGCCTCCCTCCATTGTACCTTATTTGTCTGTTTCTTTCTCTGTCCATTCTTCTTTCTATTCTGTTTTCTTTCTCTTTACCTCTTTGTGTTGCTCTGTTCTCTTTCTTCTTTATTTCTGTAATTTCTCTCTCCCCCCTCCAGGAGCTATAGTTACAATGAGAAAGAAATTCTTAAGCATTGAGTTTAGCTTCACCCTTGGGATTTTATTTCCAAGGCCCTCTTTGCTGAGCTGTGTGTGACTTGGATCTTCAGGCCGTGGCATTCATTAGTGACTAAAGAAAGGTTAATGTCAGGTGCTAGATCTGCAAAACTCTTCTTTACATTCAACTCTGCTAAATATCTGTTTCTTCTCCCTAACTTTCTCCTTTGCCTTGCTTTCCCTTCAGAGCAGTGTTGTCCCTCAGCTATTCTTTTGATCCTTACTGATTGGAGAGTACCTGATTACTATAAGGAAGCAACCCAATCCTTATAAATAGTTGTTCTTGATACTCTGGGGTTGGGGGTTGGGAGATGGAGAGGCCCCAGCTATCCAGAAACCCTGATCTCCCAAACTGCATGGTCAGATGTACCCAGTGAGACCTGTTCAACACTGGAAGTTTTGTTTCTTTTTTTTCCATTTTTTTTTATGGCAACTATAAACTCTCCCGGTTTCTCTTCCTTGCTGGTGTGCAGTGAGCTTGCAGTACGAGGAGAACTTAACTAGCTTAATTCTGCTCATCGATCTAGATCAGAGTTCCATTGCAGGATGGAAGGAGGAGCAAGTCAATAGAAGAGAGAGAGGAGGAATATCAAAGGGTCCGAGAGAGAATATTTGCCCGAGAGGTAAGTGTAGCTTCTGAGAGTTGTCAGCCCATAGCTTTTAGCTCTTAATCTTTGGAACTGTGAATGGAATGAACCCTCCATAAATGTGTTGTTTTGTGTGTGTTTTTTTAACCAAAATCAGCCAGCTCCAGATTTGATCTCTAAAATTAAATGTGGCTTATTGGGAAGCTGCAAATTTTTATTTGTATTATTTTTAACACATTCTGCTGTATGGAACATAAAGAGAATAAATGGAGTGGCTGAATTTGGTGGAGACGAGTAGACGGAAAATAGAAATGGTTTTGGCAGGGCTTACGGAAGGGCTCTGAGTCTTGCCTGTCAAACCCTTCTCCCACTTACCCTCTTTCACTTCCACTATTCATTCTAGGCATCTTTGCTTCTCAGTGGAAGGCTTAGTGTCCACACAGCCTATACATTCATCTTGTTTGGCCAGCCTCATTTTTAGGATATGTTGGTGATTGTTAGAGCACAGGTCTGGCATCCATTCTGTGAGCTCCACATTCCATATGCACAGAAGGTACCACTCACTAGTCCCTCCAGTCTCTGCCTGAACAGAAAGCCTCTTTCTTCCTATATTTCTTAACTTGCTTCTTAGAATAGGACTGGCTCCTTAGGCCAAAAGCCAACATGAATCATTGTAGGCAACTTTATTCTTAAGAATTGTGGGCCATATCAAATATACTTGATACCCCTGTCTGTATCTAGTGGCCTTTACCTACCAGACTAAAGAGAAATATAGCAGAAATTCAGGAAAGGCTGTGGATAGGCAAGAGAGGAACAAATCTCCAGAAAATGTAGGATCCAGATAGCAGCAACATCTTATAGTCAAATTAGCAAACAAAGAAGGAAGAGCAAGTTTCCCTTTATTGTCCAAAGATGGCCAGTTTTAATCAACATACTTAGATGGACAATACTCTCCACTCTCCCCTCTGTCAGGAAGACTGTGTGTGTATACTCATCATCACCTAGCTCAGAAAAATATTGTCTCCAACTTCAAGAAAACTGAACTCCTCTGTGAACTTGTTCCCCTGTCTCAGGAGACCCAAGTGTTCCAAGGATCCTCACTGGGGACAGATATATGACGAACCTTCTGGCTCAAAGTCCAAAAAGAAGGAATATTCTTACCTTCTGTTACATAGACTTCCATTCTGTCAGGAAAATCCATCCTCTAATTATACAATCAGGATAATTGGATAATCGTCCAAAGAGGTTCTCTAACCTTTACCTGCACACCAGTTGTGTGGAATGAGAGGAGAGAGGTCATTTGTACATGGCTGTGGCCAGTGGTAACCCTGAATTGCGGACAGAGCAGGTTGGTGGATGATAACAGCAAAAACTTACATAGTACTTAACTATCTTTCAGACACTCTTCTTAGCACTTTGCATAAGTTATTTAATCCTCATGCTAGTCTTATGAGGTAGGTTACTTTATTTTCCTCAATTTATAAATGTGGGACTGAGGCAGAGAGAGGTTGAGTAATCTAATATCACACCACTAGTTAAAGAGCTGGTGTTTCACTTCAGTCAGTCTGGCTCCAGAGTCCATGCTTTTAACCCCTAAAGTAAACTGCCTCTCAATAGCTTGCTCTGCTCTAAGCTCTTTGGATTAAGAAGTACCAGTGACATCAGAGCATAGCAATCTGTGATGTGCACTTCTGCTTCATTGACACGTGGAAAATGACTGTCCTGCCATGCCAGCCATTAGCAAAGCCACAGATATTCTGAAAGTACAAGCAACTTTTAATGTGTTGGGACTAATTGTGAACAACACTGGAATATGTCTACCTATAACCATAGCAAAATCAGAGTTAGCTCTCCTCTCCTTTTTTCTCCTGATTTTTAGTCTTTCAAGCCTCTACTAACATGCATATTCTTTGTTAAACCCTTGCGGATTTATCACTTTCAGCACTTTCTACATCTTGCTGTGGTAGAGGCATCAGGAATCCCAGAAGGTCTGGACAAAGCAAAAAGGCCAAAGCCCACAATACTACAAAGATTCCCGTGTGGAGAGGAACATGGCCAGTCAAAGGGAGATGATTAAGTGTGGAGTTGTAGGTTGGGGCAGAGGGGAGGAAGAGGCAGGGCAAACAGAAAGGGAAGTGGCAAGAAGGGTGTTTGGATGGAAATGCTCGTGCTGCAGCCTTCTCTGGAGCCTGAGCTGTATGTTGGGGAAACTGCCCCCATACAGGCTCTGCTCTGTGTGGAGCCCACTCTGCTCAGCAGATGAACACTTTTGGTACCTTTTTCTAAGGCATGGGAGTCCACCAGAATGCTTACTTCACTCAGCTCAGTGGCTTTGTCAGGAAATGATCCCCAAAAAGACTGTTTCGGGCTTTTAATTTTCTCATTTTTTTAGGCTCTAAAAAAGTACCTGCTTCCCCAATTTCTTACTCTCCTTGGGTCTCAAGTCAGAATGTCTTTCATTTTAGCCAGTGTAGAGGACAGAAATGGAATAGTCATTGAGGATGATTTCCAAAACAACTAAATTTCTTTCTCTTGTCTCCCTTTTCCCTTTCTTTGAACACACTCTTTACTTTAGCACACCAGTTATTATGTTCAGTTTACCTCTAAGAGAGAATAAATTGAGAGCTTAAAAAGGAAATAATAGTTAGGTTAATACTTTCTTCTTCCTCCTTTCCATACTTCTAACTTTATCAACCTTTCTTTTTAAAAATTCTGAGAAAGCTAAAAATGCTTAATGCTCTATCCCATTAAAGGTGAGAAGTCAGATTGGGTGTGTGGGTGTGGGTCATCCTGTCCCTGCTCCCTCTCTCCCTGTTGGGGGGTGAGCTTGGTTTGAGGACCTTGGGTATTCATAGCATCATGGACACCCTTTTCGGTTATGCCATGCTGTTTTCTTATAAGTTATTTTCCGTTTTCTCCCCCTCACCTAGACTGGCCAGAACGGATATCTAAATGACATCAGGTTAGTACCACCTAGCATGTTCCCTGCTTCTCATTGAGCTTTGTCAGTGAGGTTAATATAATCCTGTAATGATGCTTTTCTTTGATGTTAACCAACAGACTCTCCAAAGAAGCCTTTTCTTCTAGCTC
This sequence comes from Macrotus californicus, assembly GCA_007922815.1. Classification (NCBI taxonomy): domain Eukaryota; kingdom Metazoa; phylum Chordata; class Mammalia; order Chiroptera; family Phyllostomidae; genus Macrotus; species Macrotus californicus. The sequence goes on from VMDR010000301.1 coordinate 27,722, forward strand.
TCACAAGAGAAGGCAGATTTTTAGGTACTTCTGTGTAATCTATATCTCTCCTTGTTTTGTTTTGTTTTGTTAATTTTGTTTTGTTTTGCTGTAATCTTTTCAGCGGAGTGAGTTTGCTCCATGCATGGCTGCTTGTGGAATAATTCAATCTGTGGTTTTTGCAACATTGGATATTTTTCCTCGTTAAGACAAAGGCTTCTGCTCAGTGACTTTATTTTTATTGTTGCTGATTTCATTTTAAGTTCTAGATAGGTGGCAAAGGGGACCAAATAGTTATATGGGATAGGTACAGTTTCTTCCCAGAAATTTGCTGGAACTGGGCATTTTTGGAGGATTTCAACATAATGAGGTAAAAGAATGGGTGTCTTCTAAGCTACCTTTTCTGCATCTGTGGAAAGATGTGAAGAGCTTATCCCTGACCCAGCATAGGGATGTTTTGTATCTCTAAGAAAGAATAATATAAACTTATGTGTAAAAACACATACAAACACCTCTCTGTGTTCTTTCCTCTTTGGAACATTGTAATTGGTAAGATGACCCATTACTGAGGCCCCACAAGGACCTCAGAAAGGCCTTGTCTGCCTTAGACCAGCTTTAGAGCATGTCCTTCACATGGTTGCCCATGACTTGCTCTTAATGTTGGTGAAAGCTGCCGTATCAACTTCCCCAGTGCCGAATACTCTCCATTAAAGCAGTCACGAGAGCCTCCCTTTTATTGTCTCTCCATTCCACCCCAGCAGGTTACACAACATGGTGATAGGAGAGGCACTACTTTAAGACCCTGTCCTGGCACCAACTCCTTTTACGTATGTTCTTCCCATTTACTCTAGGGAAACTACAGAGCACAGAAAACCTGAGTATATAATACCAGAATTCAAGTCTAACCCTTTCCAAATGGCTTCTCTCTTGTTGAATCCTAAGCTTGATAGGACCTGACTAACTCAGGTTAGTTAGAGCTCTCATCCCCTGTATTTCAGTTGTCCCTTCCCTATTGTCCTTTCTAAAGCTAGTCACACCATCTGCAGATTGGGATAGAGAGATTTTCCATTCTTGGGATGGAGGATTTCTCTCCCTTTCCATATCTTTGTCCTAGACTGTTCCACCCGAGGTCCATCTGAAAGCCTTAAGGGGGCAGAGGGTGCTCTGCACTGGTGGTAGTGATCAAGATAGAGTCCCCTTTAAAAAAAAAAAAAAAGTTAACTCCTGTTTCATACTGTACAGTTCAGAGTCAAAAAATCATCCCAGAATACCTATAATAAGGAGTTTTAAACTAACTTCTGTGTGTGACTTCACGCATAGTACTTGACAATTGCTGAAGTACACAGGGTCTGATTCAGTCCTGATTTGGTAAACTGGTTTACATGTAAGAAAACAAAAGCAGAGAGATTAAGTGGCCAACCCAAGTTTTCAGGGCTGTTAGTGGCAAAACTGGGACTGACTCTTTTTCCAGTGTACTTTTCACTATATCACACTAGCTCTCTACAAACATCATCCCTTCCTATCTGAGTACTGTTCCATTCAGAGCCCTAATTCAGGCTTACTTAGCGCTGTGGAGCATCAAACTATATCACACTATGCAGATAATATCGTAAAGGATCTAGTGAGTGGGTGCAGCCCTCTCCTATCCAGACCTCTTTTATGCTGCTGCTTTCTATACTGAGTTTTGATTAACAATCTAGGTCATTTAAATGCAGTTCCATGAACTCTTAAGGGGATATTTCTTTTTCTATTTGGATACTAGTCCAGAACTCTAATGTAGAAGCTGATCTTCTTTAACTGCTTTATACCTTTATTCCCAAGTTTGTGAAATAAGTACTGGTATACCAGATTTACTCATCCACAATGGGCAATAACTGTGGCAACTTCCTCATTCTTTGAAAGATTCTACTCCACTGATAAATAAGCCACAATGAGTGTTACTAATATTTATTGCCACTTCTTCCACAAACTTCACTACCCACTCCCTAGATGGCAATAAACTGAACTTTTCACAACACTAAATCTACTTGTAAAAACTAAGCTCTGATTTCACAGGAGTGTGAGTGTGAATGTTCTCTGTCCTTCACCCCATCTCTCTCATACATATAACCCAATGCAGTGCTCAGAAATGAGTTTGGTAGTTTTCCCTGTCTTATTTTTAGTGAAGTGGAAAGACATGACTAGAGATTAGGTTTAGTTGTAGGGAAGGAAAACTGATCTTTTTCCTGGCCAAGACTCAACTCAGATTCTCTAACTCTCTGGTTAGTCAGAAGACCATCAGACAAGCCACATTCTGAGCACTTGGCCATCACAGTCTTGGGGGAGGGAACTAGATGAGTACAGAAGTGCTGCCACTATGGCCCAAGCTGCCTGGGTGTTGGTTTAAAGGTGATTCATTCACTGTCCACTGGTAGAAAGAAGAAGTAAATGGGAGAATTGTCCTAATAGATACCATAGTATTTGATTGAGGTATAAAAGACCATTAGGACTTTTTGCAGAATTCAAGATCTGTTGTCTAATGAGCAGCCTCATCCATTGCCAGTGCTGTATCCCATTATTCCCACAAATACTCACACATCTTCATTGAGTCCTCTCAGTAGACTTGCCTTTGTCCATTGAGACAGAGCTTTTGGCTCTCTCTTGGGGTCTGATTCTGTTCCTGGAGACCCCCTCATTTATACTTCTTTCTTGTTTCCCATTCTACTTTGACATCCCTAAGAAAAGGGGGTAAAGTTTTGGGGAACCAGGAATATTTTCTAGTCCTCTATTCTAAATATATAGAGAGAAATGTTGAGGTCCCATATAAATCTACATGGGATTCGGAGAAGAATTAGCATGTTCCTACCCAGCTGTGCCAGTGTGTTATTAGCCCACCATGATTGGCTTGGCTAAAAACTAAAATAGTGACCCTAGCAGAGTTTTTGCCCATCTTCTCTGTAGTATCTTTGGAGCAGATATTCTAAAAGAAAGGTATTTTCTTTAATATTACTCCCTTAAGAAAAATACCTTATATATTAGAATAACTGAGCCTAGTGTCTTTGAAGCTGAGGGGATTGGGATGCGGTTTTCTATTTGCTTTAGGGAGAATGGTGGTGAAAAGGAGGGAGTCCAAGCTGCTAGTTTTGCTTAATTGTTCCCCAGTATACACACCAAAATCTTTGTAATTGTTGACATTTGGTTTCCTTAGATCATCAGTTGTTGGGAGTGGGCGATATGAAAGGAAAATCTCTGGTTCTTGGTTGCTTATTAAGCAGCAGTAAGGGCTCAGCAAGACTTAGGGCTTTCAAGCCAATGCTGTCTCCCTTGAGTATAGCAGTTTATAGACACAGGCAGTGATTATAGCATCAGGACAACCCTGATATTTCCAGAGCAAAATAAGAGAGGATGAACCCCTTTTCTATATAGTCTTGTGCCTTGCCTGGGGCAATAGGGTTATTAATATGGAGGCAACTAGGCACAGTCAGCCCCTGCCACTTTCCATCCTGAGTCCCAAGGGCATATTTGCTTGATCATGCAGAGGACTTCGGTCCTTAGAGACCCTGGAACCAGTTGTTCCCAGATACCAACAAAATTTCCACAAAACAGGTTATGTCAAGTCCAGACGATGACACTGAGTTTTCCAGAGTGCCCCTTAAGTGCACCATACTCCTCTTCCCACCCTTGGAACAGTGGTCATAAGAAGCACCTCTGCTGGCTTAGGCATGTTATGTGGAAGACCTGTTGTGGGGTTTATCCATGTCATGGGCCACTCCTGGCTTCTGGCACTAGTAACTCCCAGGAGTCCTTTTGTTTTAGGAACTTCCAGAAAGAGCTGGTACGCCTCTCCACTCCCCACTATTTCCTGCATGTGTGGGGTCCCTGCAGTGTGAGGTTGCGGGAAGAGACCACAGCCAATCTCAGCATCATGTGTGTGGTTTCCCATCCACCTCTGGTCTGATGTATTAAATTAGTTGCCAGTACACTGTCTTCCAGACTTGCCCCTGTGCTCTTTGTTACTATAGTGGATATTGTTCTGTCTGCTCTCATCAACTCTTGGTGGGCCAGCCAACTAACAAGAAGTTAGTGTCCATCCTCACCCCTTCCTCGTTATTGAAAGAATAGAAATGAACTCTCTCCTAGCCCTTCTGCAGAAGTGGTAGGTGGGAGGCACTCTGACCACTGTGGTCTCTGCAGGGGGAACCGTGAGGGGCTAAGCCGCACGTCAAGCAGCCGCCAGAGCAGCACAGACAGCGAACTCAAATCCCTGGAGCCAAGGCCTTGGAGCAGCACAGACTCTGACGGCTCCGTTCGGAGCATGCGACCCCCTGTTACCAAAGCCAGCAGTTTCAGCGGAATCTCTATCCTCACCCGGGGTGACAGCATCGGGAACAATAAAAGTGGCAGTGCAGGAAGGATCTCCAGGCCAGGTACTAGTTTCTCACCTTCTGTGTCATGCCCATCATTTCTTGCTTGTCTTCTGTAAAATATCACTGATACTTGCCCTGGCTGCTGTGGCTCAGGTGGTTGGAGTGCTGTCCTGTAAACCAAAATGTTGTGGGTTTGATTCCCGGTCAGGGCAGGTACGTAGGTTGCTAGTTCAGTCCCCAGTTGGGGTGCATATAGGAGACAACCAATAGATGTTTCTCTCTCACATCGATATTTCTCTCTCTCCCACCCTTCCTCTCTCTCTAAAGTCAATAAACTTACTTTAAAAATAAAAAATAATAAACAAATATAACTGATACTTACTTTTAACAAAACACTTGTCTCAATATTGTGTCTTAGAAACCTAACACAGCCAAGTGAGGGGAAATTTTATTTCTTAAATGAATCCATTGTCCTTTGAGTCGCCTCTCTGATTTTCTTTCAAACCTTCTTTCCTAATTGAAAAACACTGACTGGGATTAGGTTATTTTATCTGATTTCTAACTGAGGTGGGACATCCCTACCAGCCCAAGTTCAGGTTACATACTGAGATGAAAATGATAGCTGCTTTTATTCTGCGGCCTCTGAGATTATAAAGAGGGTTTGTAGAGCAGAGGGAATCTTTAGAGTTTAACTATTTATAATTCGCTGATAGCAGCCAGTAAGCTAGAACTTCGAGAGATACTGCTGTGGCTGCTTCTCTGGAGCTCAGCCACTGAGAAGGAGCATATATTCTACATGCCAGCCCTGTAAACCACTGTTAAGCTCTTTTGATCTGCTGTCTAGCCTTCTCCATCTATTCCTATTGCACTGTTGGCTGAAAGATATTTGGCTCTTTATGCCCAATGGACCTTTGTTTTACCATTCTCCTCCTTATGAAGAATTGCTTGATTCTCATCCCAGGAGTTGTTTAGGTCTTATCCTCAGAAGACATCAGTAGTGGTAAAATACCCTGGCTGGGTAGCACAGTTGGTTCGAGTATGATCTCAATATACCAAAGTTGTGGGGTTTGATCCCTGGTCAGGGCACATACAAGAATCAGCCAATGTGGGGGGAGGCGGGTATAAAGGGACTGAATGGTAATGGAAAAGAAAATACAGTAAATAACTCCTAAACTATTTTAAAAAAAAAGAACCAGTGAATGCACAAATAAGTGGAACAACAAATTGATGTTTCTCCCTCTCTCCTCTTTTTCTCTAAAAATCAATCAATTTTTTTAAGATTTAATTTTTTTTATTTTTAGAGAGAGGGGAAGGGAGGGAGAGAAATATCAATGTGTGGTTGATTCTCACATGGCCTCCACTGGGGATCTGGCCTGCAACCCAGGCATGTGCCCTGACTGGGAATCGACCAGGGACCCTTTCTTTAGTTTGCAGCCGACACTCAATCCACTGAGCTACACCAGCCAGGGTGTATGTATTTATTTTTAGACAGAGGGGAAGGGAGGGAGAAAGAGGGAGAGAAACATCAATGTGTGGTTGCCTCTCACCAGCCCTCTACTAGGGACCTGGCCCACAACCCAGGCATGTGCCTGACTGGGAATCAAACTGGCTACCCTTTGGTTCGCAGGCCGGCATTCAACCCACTGAGCCACACCAGCCAGGGCAAAAAAAAAATTTTTTTTTAAAGAAAATATTGGTGAAGATTTTTGCCTCTAACTATTCGGTCTCTGCTGTCTTTCCCTGCCTTTACACAGGCCTTAATCTTCTCTTATTTAATTATGACACTAGCCCCCAAGCTGGCTTCCCTATTCCATCCTCAACCCTTTTTAAAGCCAATTTACCAGTCTATAACATAGATCTAATCAAATCACTCTTCTCTTTAAAACATTCATGTTTCTGCATTCCCTGCATAGTATAATCCAAATTGCTTAATATAGCCTAACTTCCTGGCTCTAGTTTGCCATCTCAGTCTTATTTCCAGATATCTATCGTCCTCTGGCTCTCCAGCGATTTCTTGAACATGGCATTAACTTTGTCCCTCTCAGTCTTACAAGCTTTTCATGTATCCTGCAAGCCCACCTCTTCTGCCATTTCCTTTTAAACCCTCCCCTCTAACCTTTCCAGGAGTTACTGCTTTCTCACCTTTGCTTTCATACAACTTTGTTCATGTCAGTGATACATCCCTCGGTTCATTATACAATGCCTGGCACCTAGTAGACGTTCAGTAAAAGTGCTTTGTGTAGATGCAGGCATGACTTGCAAAGATTGGAAACGGGGAAAATAGATGAAGATTGGGTGTGTTTGTATAGACAGGCATGTGCTTGGAGAGGCAAGGCTGCCTTCTCAGCAGCTTTTTTCAGATGCATGTTGAGAAGATACCAAAGAAATGACAGGTCTCTTAAAGAACTAGGAGTCTGTACCTTCCCAGGAAACAAACATTCATGCTTTCAGCTCTCTAATCATGATGGGCAGATTCTAGGCACTTCAGAGAAGGTGACTTAGCCTCCCATTTTGTTCAATTCTAAAACCAAACATTCACAGTCAAGGTGGTTACTGTCCTTAGGGAGCAGGAACCTGCTAAAATGAGGACTTCCATTATCCAGGCAGCTGAAATGCATCTGTACTAGTAGTGGATCTTCCCAAGACAGTTGGGGAAATGAACAGAAGGAGAGTAAGGAGAAACAGCAAGGAAAGACTACAACCCTACAGCTGGGTCCTCCAGGGGTGGTTTGTTCGTGACTTACACTTACAGCTCTTGGTGGGTCTCTTCTTTGCCTTAGGTATGGCACTAGGTGCCCCAGATGTGTGCAACCAGGTCACCTCATCCCAGTCTGTCCGGGGCCTTCTCTCTTGCACTGCCCAGCAGCAGCAGCAGCAGCAACTTCCTGCTCTCCCACCCACGCCTCAGCAACAGCCACCCTTGAATAATCACATGATCTCACAGGTGAGTCACCACTCAGTGCCAGAGCCCCCTTCTCTCAGATTCAAACAAGTTCTGGAAGTACAGTCATGTCTCTTGTGCTGTGGGTGGCAGGAAAGATCTGTTTTTGGAGACGTGCCACTCCCTCCCCCATTTCTCGTTTGTTAGTTTTGGGGAGAGAAGAGTGAGTGCGAAGACTGGCCGAAGCGCTCTTCGTAGAATCGGTCTGGGAGATATTTGCTTTATATATTTCTTCCTCTTCCTCCTGAAAATTGTCAGCGGGATCTTTTAGCCCATTCCACCTTTCTGCCATACCCCATCTCCCTCTACATCATAAGTAATTAACAAGGTGGGTTTGCTCACTGTATCTGTATATGGAGCTTGAAAAGATCACAGCTCCCACCGTAGTCTGGCTGAATGTGCTCGTGTGACTATTGATCCATAAACGTGTTTATGTGTTGAGGTTGGGGGGAAAGGAAATAACACTCCAGACCCCTGCAATACCTGTGCCATAAAGCACAGAAACCCTCCAGTGTTTTCTTTGTTCTCCATGCCATAAAAGATCTCTCTCTTTCTCCTTCTGTTGCTGGATGGGTAGATGTTGGTACTAACTAGGATGTGAATGAAGTTTTGCCTCTGGGAGCCATCTAAGCCATCATCATGAGAATCAAATTCTAAATGAAACCTCAGTATTCTAGGTTTAAAAGTCTCCATAATACCCTGAGGAGAGCTGCTCTGAGCTCTTCATGAATGAGCCCATGCTTGATCCTGAAGTATTCTCTGGTAGTCAGGAAACCCATGTTTGTACTCTGTTGTGCTGTAGTTTAAATTCTTGTTTCATCTACCATGCTCCCTCATCTCACTGTTTAGTTAGTCCAGCTTGGCCTCAGATATATTTCTTCCATACGTACAAGAAGCAAGTCTCAAGCACTCACACCCCAAGAACTGGAAACTAGAGTGGGAAGACCCCAGCGTAGTACTATCCCATTTAATTATGAAATGAAGCTAAAATAAAGAACAGTGAAGACCTAGGAAACCCTGCTTTGTGGGTTTTTTAAAAAATTATTTATTTACTTTTTAGAGAGAGGGTAAGGGAGAGAGAAAGGGAGAGAAACACTGCCTCTCACATTCCCCGAACTGGGGACCTGGCCCGTAACCCAGGCATGTGCCCTGACTGGGAATCGAACCAGTGATCTTTTGGTTCACAGGCAAGTGCTCAATCCACTGAGCCACACCAGCCACGACCCCTGCTTTGTGTTTTAATGTCACTCCCACGGCAGATCATTCTAGTCCCTCATCTTAGTCCCCTAAATCAGTTTCTCTATAATCCTAACTTTCTTCTTCTACCACCATCTGCCTCATTAAATCTCATTCATGTCAGCTTACCTCATTCCATACTGAAGCATGGCATGTGTATGTGATTTTTGTATGTGATTTTCCCTGTGTCTTTTTTTTAATTTTTAATTTATTATTTATTATTTAATTCTAGAGAGAAGTGAAGGGAGGGAGAAAGAGAGGGAGAGAAACACCAGTGTGTGGTTGCCTCTCGTGTGCTCCCTGCTGGGGACCTGGCCCACAACCCAGGCGTGTGCCCTGACTAGGAATTGAACCAGTGAACATTTGGTTCACAAGCCAGCGCTCAGTCCACTGAGCCATACCAGGCAGGGCTCCCTGTGTCTTAACTCAGACCTATAAGTGGGTAAAACTCTGTGCTTCTCCCTCTGGCTGTCTTCTGTGTGTGTGTGTGTTTCACTTTTCTAAGAGCCCAGTATATGTTTTTTTAGTTTTCTAAAATGTCTGGATTTTAGTAGAGTTTTGCTCCCTTTTCTCCCTCTTAGTCTTCCATCTGCCTCTCCCCTCTATCCATATCTAGAAACAGACAGCAAGAATGGAATGGGATAAAGAGATAAGTAAAGAGAGTAACCATTTTGGACTGGAAATAATTTTAGACAGAATGTCCAAGTGACTGGCCCTGAATCCCAAACTTTTACTTAGATTCTGTGTCTGCTTCTGTATCATGAGCATCGGTGAGTCAGCTGTTGGTATTGACTGACCTCCTGCAGGGAGTGTGGTACTAGATTGGGCCGTGTGGATTGGGGACAAGGGAACATTATTTGGTATAGAAATGTCTGCTCCCTAAGAAATTTATTCCTGAGGTTAATTGTGGTCCCAGACTCCAAACCAAAAACTCTTACCCTGGTTAAGTTTTGGTGTCCTTGAAGCACTTGTGGTAGCTGCTGCAGCACTTGTGTAAGTTCCCTTTTTCTTCCTCTCCTCTTGTTCTGCTTCTCTCTTTATCCTTTTTTTCCTCTTCTTACTGTATTTTTCTTCTCTTTTTTTTTGCTGTCTCTCAGTGCTGGTGGCTCTCCAAACTCAAGTGCTGAGCCCCAAAATACTTATTGTTCAGTTCCTCAAATGGTATGTAACAGAGCAGGGGTGAAGAAAGTGACTACACACACACACACACTACTGTGCTTACTGTAAAGGTTTTCCTTTGGAAGAGAAACTGAGAAAAGGCAGTTACCTTCAGCTCTGCTGCGAGAGGCCTTTGCCCCAGGCTTGGAGACACTGCTGGCTAAACTATGCTCTTTCCCTTTTTGGCAGGCCTCTGCTGTGAGAGCAGGCCTCCATAGCATATTTCAGCAGAACATGTGAAACCAAGGAGTGAGGCTAAGAATTAAAGGACCAGAGGCTCCCTTTTGCCCAGTTTACTTAAAGTGGAATGGATCCCTAAAAAGAAGCCCTCTGAACCTCTCTCCTGAGGCCGTCAGGCATCTGAGAACCAATGATCTAATCCAGAATTCACCAGTAGGTGGCAGTCACACCCCTCAGGTTTTTTAAAAGTTCCCTAACTGGAGTTTGAGACTTGGTAAGAAGAAAACTCTAGCTTGAGGGTAGTGATGATATAACTTAAAAATAGCACTGCGACTGCTTCCTTTACCAATGCCCTTCTCATTCAGGGGAGACCTAAGAGAAGAGCATCATTTCTTCTCTCTTCACTTTCTACTCAAAACTCACAAATGTGAGGAAATCAGGCAGCATTTTTTTACCACTTCACTTTCCCTATGTCCACTCCTCCCCCAGAGAATATAAGGCCTGAACCATATTAGCTTTCCCCTAAGAGAAAGAAGAGGATAAGGATAATAGAAAATGAGTTTAAAAGCTACCAGCACAGGTATCTCATGCTGAGCAGCTTGGCCAGCAGTTATATTTGGAATTCCACTAGCTTACAGAAAACAGGTATGCCAGGAAAGCTGAGAGTTTATTTTCAAGGCAGCATCTCTCCCAGGTCACACAGTAACTTTTTTCTCAGTAACTTTTTCCTAACCAAGATGACTTACATTGTATTTAAGCCATTTTGGGAGTCTTCTAATTCCTGCAGTCTCTACTTCTGGAAGTTAGTCCCCCTCTGTGAAAGGGTCTCTCCAGAGATATATGGCAGGAGAGGATATTCATACCTTGGTCCTCCACACCTTCTGTTACTCTAAATTTGGAAGGAGAGAGGAGAATTATACAAACAAAAAGATGTTTGCATATCCTGTTCAACTTCTTTCATACTATTCCTACTGCTAGAGTGGAGTGGAAAGAATGTGTGTCAGGCAGAACTAGATTCCTACCCAAGCTCTGCCATATTAGTGTGATCCTAGATCACACTGATCCTAGTGTGATTTATTTCTCTGGACCTCACTATCTTAACTATACATGCAAGTTACTGTATCTCCTTAGAAGATTATCATGAAGTTATTCCTTGGCCAGTGTGGCTCGGTTGGTTGGAACATCATCCAATAACCAAAGGGTTGTGGGTTCCATTTCATGTCAAGATACATTCCTAGGTTGCAGGTTCAGTCCCCAGTCTGGTCGCATATGGAAGGTGACCAATCGATGTTTGTTTCTCTCCTTCTCTCTCTCTCTCTCTCTCTCTCTCTCTCTCTCTCGTTTCTTGGGTAAGGATTAAAAAAAAAAGATTATTGAGAAGCTATTATGAGATAAAGTATATAAATGAGACAATGTATGTAAATGTTATTTCCTTCTCTCTTCCTAGCCTCCCCCTTCCCCCTCTCTCCTACCACCACCAGGGGCCATGGCTGGAGAATTGATGAGGGGTTGAAACGGCTGGAGGGGGAGAAGGGAGAGAAAAAGTAACTCCCCGTTAGCTGGTTTAGAACACACTGTTTTCCTAATAAACAAATCCCCCTGTTTGAGGCAGTGAACAGACTGAAGGAACAAAAGTTAAAACTAAGCTATTTATATTTTATTCCTAAATCCCTTCCTGTTTGCTTCTGGGGGCATTTTTTATACTGCCCTCACAGCCTGGAGATGCACAGAACAATCTCGGAACAGGGGGAAGTAGCCAGAACCAGGTGTGAACTGGCCATTTTCTTCTCTGCCCTCGGGGGAGAGATGATCCTTGAGAATGAGCGCTTCCTCTAGGAAAGCTGTGCTGTGAAACCGGCAGCGTGTTTAGTAAAGCTGAGCCAGACCTTGGATGACCCTTCCTACAGAAGCAGGAATTCCTTCTCAAGTGGACATTCAAAGAGGGTTATGATCATGCTCCTTAGGAATCATGTTAAGAAAAAAATGTTTTTGGAACAGCTATGTTTGGAATCAGGCAGCAGACCCTGGCTCTGAGAGCTCTAAAATTGCTCACAACAGCTGCAGAGTTCTGAGTGGCTAACAGGCTGGGGTGTGCAGGGGGTCTCTCCCGATAGGAGAGATTGCCTGTTTGTCCGAGAAGTGAAAGCCACAGCTATCCTGGGCTTGGTCTCCAGCCTGCTCAGCAGCCTTACTATTAATGTGAAATTTCTTTTATGATTAACTTTTTTGTTCCTTCCCTTTTCCTTCCCCTCTCTGCCCCGCTGCCTTTCCCTGTGCCTCCCTTTTCTCTCCCCTTTTCCACATGCCTCTCTGCTGGTCCACAGCCAGTCCCAGCTCTGCAGCCCTCTCCGCAGCCTGTTCAGTTCTCTCCAGGCTCCTGTCCCCAAGTCCTTCTGCCAGTCTCTCCACCCCAGCAGTACAACATGGTATAAACTTCATTCCCCCTTTTTGTCTTGTCCATGTGTGGCCTGTATCTCTGGGTATGCCTGGGTCAGTATGTGACAACCTTGCAAAGCAGTTGTACTTTTTGGAGGGCCATGTTAAAAGGTGTTTCTTCTTGAAGGGCCAGCACAGGCTGAACTATGCTCCATTCCATTGACTTCACCGCAGCAGTCTTAGCCATCAGAAGATGCCTAAATATGGGGTAGAGAGGAACACGGCATTCCCCTGAGTTTTAGGCGGGGAAACAAAATTGGATGTCAGTCTAACCATCATTTCCTTTAAATATAAAAACACAATTGCAGAATTCTCTAGTATCACTGATAAAAACTTAAAATGTTCCCATCTCTTACCATGTTATTTTACATAAAAAAATAACCTTTCTAATGCATCACACTTGCTGTGTAGTTTGCACCTTGACTACAGATCCTTTGAAGATCTAATTTGCCCCATACTTGGTAACTTCTGTCATGGCTGTAGGAGGGCTGATTTCTTTTTAGTGTGTGTTCATCACACCTGTCTGCTTTTTCACTAGAATACCCTCTTTCCTCCCACCTCTTATCTCCATTCTGAGAAATTCTAGAATATGGACCTCAGAATAATCAGCCATTCCATCCTTTTGTCATCTATTTCTGCCCACTAAGGTAGCAAAATAGCTAACTTGAAGATCAGGTCCCTGAAAATTGAGTGAAACCACAGGAAAGCATTACCTTTGGTTTCTACTAGGTGTGTGTGTGTGTGTGTGTGTGTGTGTGTGTGTTTCTACAAAAGAACTTCTCTGCGTGTGTATGTGTTTGTGTGTGTGTCAGGGGAGCAGAAGTGACGAGGAAGCTAACAAACTCTAACCTATCGCCGTACAAGTGAAAGATGGAACACCGTCATTCTTGCTGCTTAGAGAAGAGGGCTGAGAGAGAAGGCAATTACAGACTAGCCAGTCAGCCTTGCCCTCCAGCTCAGCCGCTCACCCTGGCCTCCTTTCAGAGGTGAGAATTGGAAGTGGTTTCTGAAGGGCAGGAAGAACTTTAGGCCAAGTGTCAGAGAACAGAGGTGGAAATGACCTCGAGTGAGCAAGGAGGTAAACAGCAGGAGTGGGAGCCCACCAGGCCTTCCACTGCACAGGAGAGCCACATGAAGTGAGCCACCCGTAATCCACTCACAGTGTTATCTGGGTCCTTTATTATAAAAACAGGATTTTTGGCAACTTAGTGGTAGGCATGAGGAAGACAGGAAATGGGAAAACTTACAGTCTTTTTTTTAACTCACTAGTAGCTTGTCCTGTTTTTTCTATATATAGAAATAGTGTCATTGCTCCCATCTCCCCAGGATAAATGCTAATAAAAATCATAATCAGAGTGGCCATTGTTACCTCATATGTGGTAAGGAGACTGGCCTCCCAGGGCACAGAGGCAGGAGTGTCCCAAATTTGGTCTAGGTAAGGAAGGCTGTAGAGGGGCTTGTTTCCTTCTGTCTGTCTGTCTGTGTTGAAGCCAAAGACATGGGGTTTGATACAACCTCAGTCCCTGAGTCCCCCCCCACTCTCTCGACAGGCAGACGACCTCAGCAACCCCTTTGGACAGATGAGCCTTAGTCGCCAAGGCTCTACTGAGGCATCTGACCCATCTGCAGCTCTGTTCCAGCCCCCACTTATCTCCCAGCACCCTCAGCAGACTGGCTTCATCATGGCTTCTACGGGTCAGCCCCTCCCCTCTTCCAACTATTCCGCATCTAGCCATGCACCACCTACTCAGCAAGTCCTGCCACCCCAGGGCTACATGCAGCCCCCTCAACAGGTGAGCAGCTCAGGTTCCCAGCTTAAATTACTAATTCAGTTTGTCCAGTATTGTAATCCCTCTCTCTTCCTCTGATTTAGACAGGCCAGAGGGGACACCCTTCCATCACCTCCATTTCCCCACGTTGCACTTGAGAGTTGTCTTCAGTCAGAAGATTGTCTTTCTAGATGACCCAAGTCCTTCCTGTTCTGTTTCAAATTTATATACTAATGCTGCAATTACAGAACCAAAATATCTCCGTTTACAGATTTTTGACCATCAACCCTGATGCACTGAATAGTTTGGGGCCTATGGGTTAGGGTGGCATCCTAATACGGTAAGGTTGCAGGTTCAATCCCCAGTCAGGGCACACACAAGAAGCAATCGATGAATGTATAAATAAGTGGAACAACAAATTGATATTTCCCTCTCCTTCTCTCCCCACCCCTATTCCTCTCTTTCTCTAAAATCAATAAATAAAAATTTTAAAAAATAGTTTGGGGGTTTGGGAGCTGAATTTGAATGACCTTCTCGCACATCTGTCTCCTCTCACCATAGATCCAGGTTTCTTACTATCCCCCTGGACAGTATCCTAATTCCAACCAGCAATATCGACCTCTCTCTCACCCGGTGGCCTACAGCCCCCAGCGTGGTCAACAGTTGCCTCAGCCATCCCAGCAGCCTGGTAAGGGAAACTGCTAGTGTAAGAAGACAGTGAATAGAGGAAGGGTGGAGACTGGGAAAGAGAGAATTACCTTCCCTTTTTTAAAAAAAGAAGGCAGGAATGATGAGAGTCCTAAAGAAGCACCCAGGGTCTCCAGAAAAAGAAATGGTAAATTAGACAGGTGGAGAGAAATTGCTGATAGAATGTGAGCTCCTAAACATTGTCGAGACCATGCTAATCTCTTCTCTGCCTTGCCCATCCCCAGGTTTACAGCCCATGATGCCTACTCAGCAGCAGGCGGCTTACCAAGGCATGATTGGGGTCCAGCAGCCACAGAACCAGGGCCTGCTCAGCAACCAGAGGAGTGGCATGGGGGGCCAGATGCAAGGCCTGGTGGTTCAGTACACTCCACTGCCTTCTTACCAAGTGGGTGCATTCTGCATTGGGGAAGATCACCCGTCCTCGGGATGAGGGAAAGGAGGATAGCCTCCCACATTATCCAGTCTGACAACTCTAACGCTAAAATATTGTTCACTCCACCCCTAAAAATTTTAGGGTTTTTCCCTCTGAGAGAAAGCCCAGAGAATCTGAGAAGAATCTTGATTTAAATTGTTTGGTCCTTATACAGCCATGCAGATGAGTATATGCCATAAAGGAAAGCAGTCTCCTTTCTCTTCGTCAGATGTTCAAGGGTGGTATTTGGAAAAGATGGAAATAGAGGTGGCTCTGTAGGCATTTCCTTTAGGTAGATGAGGATAGGAGGAGTCTATAGGAGGCAGAGAATGAAGTTAGAGTGTCTCAGTCTAGTGATGACTGGGCTGTTCTCTGGATGAACTCACTGGGAGTATGAGTAGTCATTTTCCTCTTGTCTCCACTCAGGTCCCAGTGGGTAATGACTCACAAAATGTGGTCCAGCCACCTTTCCAGCAGCCCATATTGGTCCCTGCGAGCCAATCCGTACAAGGGGGCCTCCCAGGAGGGGGTGTGCCAGTCTACTACAGCATGATCCCTCCGGCTCAGCAGAACGGTACAAGGTGAGGACTCTCAGAAAGTCCCGGCACATCTCCCATAGACCCTCAGCAACTGTTGTACCGTGGTTTTGTTTTCCGTGGCCTAAAAATCGAAAGGTAGGGTCGAAAACGTCCCAGTGGTACCCTCAGGTAGAATGTGAGGGAGTTCATTCTCCTTTTCTCCTCATTGATTTGACATTTCCATAAGAGCTTATCAGCAGAAAAAAATTCCTGCTTCAGAGACAGAGGCTTTATAATTTCCCTTTTCTTTTTGTTTTTTTAACCAGTGAGATTCAGAAGTAGGCGATAGAGATTGCTCATCATTAAAAGAAGCAGTTTGGAGTATATATATGTAAAAATTTTCTGTGTACCTCTGTTTATATCCATGAATGAATCTCAGATGGTCACTTATATGTGTCTTAGGACAGACCATAGCTGATAGAATTTTAGAGATAGAAAGCACCTTAGAAATATCTGGTCTGCTCCCTTTGTTTTATTTTTCTCCTTTTTTTTTTTAAATAAATGAAGAAGTTCCAGCTAGGAATGTTAAGAAACTTTGCCTAAGTCACATAGCTAGTTAAAACCAGAGCTGGAACTAGACCTCAAGTCTGAGCCTACCAGTATGTATTTCTGTGTGTCTCTTTCAGTGTGTATGTTTATTTCTGTATTTTTATATGTATGTCTCCTGTTGTCTGGAGTTTTTTTGGGGGGTCCCTGTTTGTCTTTACGTTGATTATCATCTGTGTTTGTCATTGTGTAAATATCCTAAATTACACGTCTCCTTAGTTCTTGTTTACCCATCATCTCTCTCTTGCACTGTGTGTCTGTCTCTGGCTCGCTTTCTGTTTCCCTCTCCCTCTCTCTCTCCCTCTCCCTCTCCCTCTCTCTCTCTCTCTCTCTCTCTCTCTCTATATATATATATATATATATATATACACACACACACACACACACACACATACACACACACATATATACACATACATAATTAACTTGAGAGAGAGAAACATCAGTTTGTTGTTCCACTTATTTATGCATTCATTGGTTGCTTCTTGTATGTACCCTGACCAGGGAGCAAACATGCAACCTTGGCTTATCAGGATGATGACCAGGGCTTCTGGCACTGTCTTTGTGTGTCTGCTGTGCTTCTCAGAGTGTGTGTGTTTGTGCTGTGTGCATGTATGCATGTGTATCTATCTGGTGTTTCCACACTGTCAGGAAGAGCATGTGTCACTAACATTCACTAACATCTATAGCACTGATTAGCAGCTTCCTAATTGAAAGATGATCAAGTACAAATATATATAATTAACTTTGAACTGATCAGCGATTTTAGAAATTGCATGGCAAATTGGTTTGAAAATGGCTTGGAGCTGCCTCTGCTTCCCACAGGGGAGGCCCGGGAAGCAGCAGCTGTTTGCCATGAGCTGTGTTCTTCCTCTACCAATTTACCACTCCTCTCCTCTCCATTTCCTCAGCCCTTCTGTGGGGTTTCTACAACCTCCTGGCTCTGAGCAGTACCAGATGCCTCAGTCTCCCTCCCCCTGCAGTCCACCACAGATGCCACAGCAGTACTCAGGTAAGACAATAAAAATGTGGGGTTCTTGGGCACTGACAATTGCAATGCTGCTGAAGAACCTGTGCTCTAGATCTGAGAACGTTAGAGAGAATTCAGGGGTTGGCTGTGTACCCAGCTGTGACCCCATCAGGAGAAAAAGCCAAAGTCCTGCCTGGTGTTTTCCAGGGGCACTGAGGTTGACCTCTCAAGAAAGGCCAGGTTGGGCCCTGGCTGGTGTGGTTCAGTGGATTGAGTGCAGGCCTGCGAACCAAGGGGTCGCCGGTTCGATTCCCAGTCAGGGCACATGCCTGGGTTGTGGGCCAGGTCCCCTGTAGGGGGCGCTCGGGAGGCAACCACACATTGATGTTTCTCTCCCTCTCTTTTTCCCACCCTCCCCACTGTCTAAAAATAAATAAATAAAATCTTAAAAAAAAAAAGAAAGGCCAGGTTGGTTGCCCAATCCCCATTCTTGGGAAGCCACATGTCTGATTGGGTTCATTCTTTTCTTCTTGTTTTTTTGTTTTTGTTTTTCTTTTTCTTTTTCTGAATTCAGCATTACATTCACCACATGCTTTTGAAACATGAAGTGCTTACTTACCTGTCTCCTGCACTCATTCTTCCGATTAAACAGCTTTTTTTTTTCTCTTGGGAGTGTGAGAGAGGCTGATAAAATGCTTTTTAAGTTATATCTTAGATTTGTTTAGCAGTTTTTTGTATATGCTCACCTACATTTTATCATTTTAATTCTTACCACAACTTCATGAAGGGGAAATTTAAGTCTCAAAGAGGATAAATGACTTGCCTAAAATCACAATCCTAGAACTTGAACTTTTGTCTTTTGAATTTCCATACCCTATGCTGCGTCCTCAGTAACACATATCCAACAGGCTTCTGTACCCATTCATCCTTTCCCTCCAGTGGGAAACAAATGGATATGGTGTTAAGCAGCGGAAGGCCCTCTGTGGAGGCACCACACCTCCCCCAGGTGAAGAGGTTCATACCATGCAGCCTCTCACTGTCTGCCTTTGCCAAGAACTCCCCAAGCACACCAAGGACAGCTGCCCACGTTTGTCCCTTTCACCCTACCTACCCTGACACAGCATTACACTGCAGTTAAGAAACTTCAGGGGTTCTAGAAGGGAGATATTTTTATATATTTTTTTAAATTAATTTTCCCATCACCATTTATCCCCCCATACTCTTCCACACCCACACAACCCCTCAACCCTGCCCCTGCAAGGTGGGGGCCTGACTGCGGCTCTGTTGTAGGCATGTCAGAGCTCCCTCTCCTGGTAAAGGGGAGTATTCTCGCCAGTTTGCCCATTTAGCAATGTACTATTTTTCACATAAGATTTTTTTGTACTCTATATTAGATGCTGTGGAGTAGATTCCAGAATTAATCTTGCTCATAAGACAAGATCAATTGTTACCTTCCAGGAGCAATCACTTCTGCCTTCATCCAAACCAAACATGGATCTGTAACAGGCTGAGAGATTTTACATTCAACAGCCCTTACCCTTTATTACATTATTGGTCTCTCTAGCTATTTCTCCTAGTGTCCACCAGGGGCACTTGACCTTGAAATTCCCAGCAGGGTATGGAAATGGTAGAAACCAGCTCCAAGAACCAGTGTAGCCTTTGACAGTGCTTAATACTGCAGGGCATTTTCTCTCTGGTTAAAATAAGTGTGTGCGCGTGCATATGGATATACTTCCTTAGTGGTGTCTCAGTATATCTGCTGTGCCTCCGTGGTTATATATCTGATCGTCTACAAATATAAGGTTTTTGGATATGGAACAAACCTAGTAAAAAGAATTTTTCACTATCTACTGTGGATCTGGTGCTGGGTTAAGTTAACCAAAACAGCTGTTGTTCTGAAAGTTGGCCGCACTTAGAGATCTGGGCTGAGATTGGAAGGAGATAATCTAGGTTCTTCCCTAATAAAAAGAAATGGAGGAAACTCACTTTATCATCCAGTTCCCTTGTTTCTTTGGAATTTCCTGTTATATTTCCTTCATAGCTACCCTGATTGATCTGTCTTCGGACTGACCCCTTGTACTTTTCCTAGATGATGGGACCCTCTGTTCCATATCATCTAAGAGACCATATTCACAATACTACTGATTTAAAAGTCTTCAGTGCCTGTCCATAAAAATCTAAGAGGAAGTGGAAGAAAAGAAAAAGTACTTCTTTCTTTCTAGTTTACCCTTTACTGGGAAGGAAGCTAGAAAACCAGCATAGCCCACAAAGGCTGCTGTGTCACCTTCAGAAGACAGTCACCAGCTCTTCTTCCACATAGCACCATGGTCACTTTTCCAAAAATAAAGGCAGGGATTAGGATTGGCTGTTCCTGGAACAGCTGTTCTGGCTTATTAATCCATTTTTGTAGTTGCCCAGTTTACTCCCATGCCCAGACCTTACTTCCACTATTGGGATATTAGACATTACTGTAACCCCGGGAAATACTTTTCTTTCCACTAAAATGATGGCTTATAGGTACCTTGAGGTTTCTACAAAGATGCTGGCCTGGGGATGGTACACACAGAAATGGAATGGCAATGAAACCTGCACACAGACTCCCACCCAGCTCACAGTGACACAGCAGTGTGGCCAGAGTGAGGGACATGCAGACATAGCCTCTCCCATACTTAGTGGCTCGCTTTGGAGCTGAGGGGTTACCAAGGCTGAGACTGCTTTCTCCCCTCTCCTGCAAGAAATTCCTCTCCCCAACCAAAAAAAGGGGGAAAGACTGGAAGCTATTTGGATTCTATTTTGTAATTTGGGAAAGATGCTTGTGGATTTTATTTCTCTGGACATTCCTTTCCATAGATTTGATTCCTGGTGGTAAGGAAGAAGCTTTATCAGTCTTCTACCTCAGTGATTTAAAAAAACCAACTAAACAAAAACCAATTCTGCCAGACATAAATGTCATCTGTTTGTATTTATGTGGTTTGCTCTGCCCAATCGACCTTTCTGCCCAGGTTTAATGATGCCACTTAAAAAGCCATTCACACGTCCCCTCTCCTTTCAGAGCTTTCCAGCTGAAATTGATTTCCTTATTCAACCCCCTTCTCCCCCTCCAACTCCAGTACAGGCTCCTTCCTCCAGCCTGATCATATGGAAGTGCTGTTACTGGGCAGTGGGGTGGGGTTTTTTTTATTGCCATGTCCATTAAGAAGTAGCGACAGTTCAGCTGCTAACAGATGCCACCTGCTTTTGGCTTGAGGAAAAGAAGCATAAAAAATCAGCTCATCAGCAGAGTAGTACTCTGTGTCCTCAGCTGAGTGAAGGAACAATGCTCCAGGCCAGTGGTGAAGGACTCGTTGTAGGGAGGAGCTGAGGACGGAAGCTGTGAGTGATAACCCTGGCTTTGTTTTTGTTGGAAATCAGAGAAAATAATATGAGGACTTTGTTCTCTTTTCCCTCCCCTTGATGCCCCAGTAGCTCCTTATGGCTACATGTTGGTATTAGAAAGAGCTTCCACCGCTTTGTTTGTGCTCACATCCTACACACTCACACACCCTGCACCCTCCCCCCTTCCTGAGGGGCCCAGGGCATCAGGCTCAGATTATGAACCTGAAAAGCTGTAGATTTGATTATTTTTGCCTTGGCCCCCCAGGTAGCAGTGAGATGTTTGAATAAGGTCATTTGCGATTTTGTTGGTAAAGGATGCTGGAGCAAGTGGGATCTTAGGATGGGGAAATAAAATGCCCAAAGCAGCTATAGTAAGGGAGACTTGTTAATGCATGCCACTCCACAACTGTGCAATTTTCCTGTGGTCCTTCTACAAGCCACGCTGATGAATATCCTGTCCCCTTTGGCAAGGATGGAGAGGTGCAAGCCTGTCATTCTGAATATTTGTGCTCTTTGATTAGACGAAAACTGGGCTGGGGGCAAATTGACTGGGGAATAGGATAGGACAGATGCTGTGTCTCCTAAGCTGCTCTCTTAGGCCTCCTGCTGTTTCTTTTCCTTTCCTTTGACCGATGCTACCTGAGAAAAGCAATCACACTCACTTCCCAGCAGGACTGGTGCCCAGGGCAGAGGCTGCAACGTTTCCCGTCACAGGAAGCAACGTGGCGGCAGCAGCAGTGGCAGCCCCAGAGCACCGAGCCATGAAAACCACAGCATTGCAGCAGGTTTTTGAGCTAGCAAGTCCACCACACACACATGAACTCAGCCTGTCTGTCTACAGAAGTATACCCTGGGAGGTCAAGAGCAAACCTTCACACTGGACAATTCCCTGTGGGAAAGCAGAGCTCCTGCCCATTCCTCCCAGCAGGGACTGTCTGTCACATTGCTCCCTGACCCCCTTACCTTGCTTTTCACCATGAGGAAGATTCAGGACTTAATGTTCCTCCTCATTGAGCCTTTCCTTCCCAGCCTGTGAGAAGGGAAGGCTCTCCATGGTTGCCTGTGCTATAATAAAACCTCAGGGTCGCATCCAGTCAGTCACCTAAGCCTGTCAGTGAAGCCTTCAGAGAGGATCCGCCCGCCCCCCCACTCCATTCCTACTGTCACTGCTCCAATTGAGAGCCTTCTCATTCAGTTTCCAGTGCTTCCTAACTAGTCTTCCTGCAGCTAGTGTCTCCCTCCCTTCAGCCTTCTCACGTGCAGCTGCCTGAGTTAGCTCTCGGAAGCACAAGTCCTCTTCCCAGCACCTACAGGATAAAGACCCTCACCAGAATGTGCTTCAGACTTTGATGCCAGCTATTTGCTTACTGTCTGACTCCCTAATAGACGTACATTCCATGAGGGCAGGGACCAGTTTTGTTTGTTGTACACCCAGTGCCTAGCATAGGAACTGGCACATAGTAAATGTTTGATGTTTGCTGAAGAAGTGAATAAATGTATCTCATCTCCTACTACTTCCCCTACATAGTCCCCGTGCCTTAGCACCTTGAATTGTTTGTCATTTCCTGAATATGACACATCTCTTCCATTCCCTGTCCTTGAAATATTTCCAACTCACCCCACTCTTGCCCAACAGTCACCTTTTGGGTCTGGCTTAGTGAAGCTGTGTGCAGTCATCTTCTCCGGGACAACCAGAGATCGCTGACTTATCTGCGGCTATTACCAGAAAAGGCTGCATGTGTCTGCAGCCCTGGCCGGAGCCCCAGACTGGGACCTGTACCATGCCGTTATTTGAGCGATCCAACTTGGGCATTTGGTAATACCCGACTTGGACAGAATAGAGTTTTCTGTCAGAGTACCCCTCACCATGTAAAGGTCAGGAGAGCACTGGCGTCTGGGACTTATGTCCCTTCCACTCAAACTTCCACTGGTTTGGGGAGAGGGAATCAGAAACTAAGTCAGTAGCTATGTCAGATTCCTGGCAGGACACAGTTTAAGTGACCATGAAGAGAGCTGGTGGATTTGTTTACTGGCTGTCCCACTCAGGGTTAGCTGACAGGCCAAAATATAATTTGAATTCACAGCCAACTGCTTTCTTCCTGCCACTCAGGAGTGTCACCTTCTGGACCAGGTGTGGTGGTAATGCAGCTGAATGTCCCTAATGGACCCCAACCTCCCCAGAACCCATCCATGGTCCAGTGGAGTCACTGTAAATATTACAGCATGGACCAGAGGGGGCAGAAGCCCGGAGACCTGTACAACCCTGACAGTAGCCCCCAGGTGAGTCCTGCAACCTGGCTTTGTCTTGGCAAGGAAGTGACCAGAATCTTCTCAGAGGGTAACCTTTGCCATTGATTGAGTAGCCTCTTTTACATGTCTTTCCCTGGGCGCTTTTTGAAGAAATACACAACAAATAGAGTAGTACCTGAGATCTAAGGTACTCTATTTATTTCAAAGTACCTAAGATTAAGGTGGCAGATGGAACACATCCTTGAAAATGCTGAGAATACTTAGAATTGTATTTCAAAAAGTAGATATTAGAATAAAACATACTAGTCAGGTACTTAGGGGGCAGTATGAAAGGGCAGTCTGACTGTGGCAGAGTTCAGCAAGAGAAGTTTCCTGAGGGAAGTGAATTTTAAGCCAAGCCATAGAAGCATCCAGAGAGTAATATTTGGGGTTTATGTGACGTGTACTCTTCTCTCCCACAGGCCAGCACACAAATGAGCAGCAGCCCCATCACATCTCCTACCCAGTCCCCAGCACCCTCTCCTGTCACCAGCCTCAGCAGTGTCTGCACAGGACTCAGTCCCCTTCCTGTCCTCACACAGTTTCCCCGGCCTGGGGGTCCAGCACAGGGTAAGGGGTTAAATTAAGGCTGTCTCCTGTCACATTCACCCTTCACATCCCTTTCCCAAGTTGGGAAGACTGAGAGGGTAGCAACAGGCGGGGAGCCAATGTGGCTGGTCAGCCAACTCTGGGAGCCAATTCTTTTTTTAATCCTTACCCGAGGCTATGTTTATTGATCTTAGAGAGAGAGGAAGGGAGAGAGACAGAGACAGACAGACATCGATGTGAGAGAGAAACATTGATCAGTTGCCTCCCGTACATGCCCCAACCTGGGATTGAACCTGAAACCTAGGTATGTGCCCTAACCGGGAATCAAACCTGTAACCTTTTTGTGTATGGGGACAACACTCCAACCAACGGAGCCACCTGGCCAGGGCTCTGTAAACCTACTCTTATTTTACCATTCCTGTTTAGGCCAAGGACATTGGCCTCTTTTTAGAGATGGCCATAGTTAACTTGCTCCAGACCTCGTTTACATATTCAGTATTTACTACCAAGTAAGGTGACTATCAACCAGGGAAAAGAAGTTCACTGAACTTTATAATGAACCAAAGTTCAACCCATCAGTACTGAGTCTGAGGCTTGGGAATATGGCCTGTGTCAGAAACAGTATGGTTTTAGAAGAGGGAACACTGGATTTGAATTAAAAGACTTGGGTTCAGATTCTGCTTCCACCAAGTAGCTTTATGATACTGAACATGTTACTTAAACTGGGAACCAAACCTCAGTTTCGTAATCCACAGAATAGGCTTAATCACATGTATGGTGGGAATAATCTTATCTGCTTTCTGCCTTGGTTGTCACACACAGTATAAGGTCATCTATCGTAATTTAAAAACTTTAAAGTGCTCTGAAATATATTTACCAACAATAATAGCTAACACTTATGGTGCTTAGTATGTACCAGGCATTGCTGTGCTTTACGTGTCTTATATTCATTTAACTTTCCCAGCAATACTAATGAGGGGAACACAAACCCAACATCCATTTCTAGTAACAGAGCCAGGATCTGAACCTCAGCAGTATGGCTGCAAGTCTGTGCTCTTCTGTGCTACACTGTATTCTGACATAAGTCAGAAACTTGATCCCTGGGTTTAATAAAAAACATTCACCCTGGCTGATGTGGCTCAGTGGATTGAGGGCCAGCCTGCAAATCAAAGGGTTGCCGGTTCGATTCCCAGTCAGGGCACATGCCTGAGTTGTGGGCCAGGTCCCCAGTAGGGGGGCATTTGAGAGGCAACCACACATTGATGTTTCCCTCCCTGTCTTTCTCCCTCCCTCCCCTTCCCTAAAACTAAATAAATAAAATCTTTAAAAAAAAAGAAATAACATTCATAAGAGTCTGTAGGTTTCTTCCAGGTCCTTTTGTCTACAATAGACAAAGCCCTTCAAGGGTGAGGGAACCTAATATTCCCATTTGTGTGAAGTACATCTGAGACCTAAGGGGTTTAGGTCAGAGAGACAACTCTCAAATCAGTCATGGGCACTCCTATTATAGAAAAAGTAGAAGAAGTATCTACCTCCAAAGCCCCCTGAAGTCTCATCGAAGTCATACTTTGAAGTTCAAACTCCCATGAAACCACCTGTTCATCCTCCCTAGGTGATGGGCGCTACTCCCTCTTGGGCCAGCCATTACAGTACAATCTGTCCATCTGCCCTCCTTTGCTCCATGGCCAGTCGACTTACACGGTGCACCAGGTAAGGGTGTCTCCCATCCGCCTAAGGGCCATCAGACATACCTTCTCCTCCAGGCTCCTATCTCTGAGCCATCACCTCAACCAGCTGAGTGGACAAGGGAAACAACACAGAGAGAATAGACAAAGTGGGAGGGGCCAGTACTCAGTCTTCCCAGCCCACCCCAGTGCCCAGAGGGAGGGTCTCTTTGTCAGTGGCCAGTTGTTGGCCATTCTGACAGCCAGGCATAGTGGTGTCCTCTGGGTTGGCTGCTTCTTAATCTCTCAGACAGACGCTGGGATTCAAGGCAGTCAATGTTATTTACCCAGAATGAGTGTTATCTTTTGATGTTGATGTTGAAGGGACAGAGTGGACTGAAGCATGGAAACCGGAGCAAGAGACAAGCACTCAAATCTGCCTCCACTGACCTAGGGACGACAGACGTTGGTGAGTGACAGGGTGCTGAATCTCCAAGAGAATGTGCTCACCCCTCCAGTCCTGCATTATCAGCCCAGGATGCCTGGGAAAAACCAGCTTAGGGTGTGGAGTGGAAATGGGATCCTTTTGTACTATGAGCAAGGAGAAGCTAGAGAAGTGAAGTATCTTCATCATCCTTACCAAGGTCCTAGGGAAGATGATGGTAAAAATTGGGAATAACACCGTGATGGGGGTTGCTGAGCCTGTTATTAACAGAGTCTTGTGGCAGTAGTCCTGACTTTAATCTAGGATGTCTGCGTTTGGTAATTCTATACTCAGTTTAGAAGATTGACAAGAGAATATGGGGGAATAACTCTTCTCCTGCAGGCCTTCCATATGAGACGTACAAGATATCTCAGGAGTTCCCCTACTTATAGCAGTTTGCTAAACAAGGAAAGGAGGGAAACCAACTTCCCTAGATGATAAAAAAGAGAATCTCTTTAGACCAGCCTCTGGGAAGGGATCTACGGAACATATTTCAGATTAGGCTATTGACTTTATGAAAAAGTATCAGCAAAAGCCATACTTCCTTCATTACAGCTCCCTGTGAGGGGACTGACATATGGTCTCCAAATCTTAAATATGGGATTCTGATTGCCAGTCTGTTCTGGCTTACATCTCTGGGCTAGAAGAGAGAAAGGCTCTTCTGTTTCTCCTAGTTGCCTCGGTCAGAGTCTGGGTGGTACGGAATGGGGTTGATGGGGGAAGGGGGACAGGGCTAAGTGGGAAAGGCTGGGCTTTTGAGGACCTTGTATACAGGCTTGGTCAACTGGAGACTTCTCTGCTGGGCCGCTGTGCATCCCTTCCTACTCTAACACTTGCACCATGTCCTCTTTCCCCCCTTTCCAGTCCTGGGGCGGGTGCTGGAGGTGACAGATCTCCCTGAGGGCATCACTCGGACTGAGGCGGACAAACTCTTCACTCAGCTTGCCATGTCCGGCGCCAAGATCCAGTGGCTCAAGGATGCTCAGGGGCTGCCTGGCGGGGGTGGGGGGGACAATAGTGGGACTGCCGAGAACGGCCGCCACGCAGACCTCGCTGCCTTGTACACCATTGTGGCTGTGTTCCCCAGCCCCCTGGCTGCCCAAAATGCCTCCCTTCGCCTCAACAACTCCGTGAGTCGCTTCAAACTTCGAGTGGCCAAGAAGAACTATGACCTGAGGATCCTGGAGCGAGCCAGCTCCCAATAAACAGAGGAGAGGAAGGGACTTGCAAAGCAGTGGTGGGGGCAAGGTGGAGGAAGTTGGGGCGTCCTGAAGGACCTCGGACAGAGGGGGAAGGTGGTGGACACTGTGCTGGAACCTGGGTCCGCAGGGATGAAGATGGAGACAGACACTCGCACTGGCACTGGACTGCTTCTCACCCCCCGCCATGGGTCCTCCCTTTTTCCTCAGTGGGCCTCCATCTGCTTCCCCGCCCTTCCCATACTCTTCTATCATTTTTTATCTCCTCTCCCACCATGAAATGAATTTCTTTCATATGTTTTGGTCAGGTAGAATTGGGAGGGTCTTAACACTCCCCTATTCTCCTATTTCCTTGCCATCCTAAGCTCCTTTTCTTTTTTGGTCTTTATGAATATATTTATATGGACAGAATTAAGAAAAATGAAATTGACTTCCCTTTCTTCTCAATTCCCCCATCTTGTCGCCCCAAACCCTACAGAGTTGAAACTTGGGCCTCCCCCAGCCCCGGAACACTTGTACATTGTTTGTTTGAGGTTCGTGTGCAGTAACAGATATAGTATTTAATTGCACATACAGATGTTTGCTGGGTATATTCACTGTAAATTTTATTTAATCTGACTTTTTGTTTGTTTGGGGGTTTACTTGGGGGGGGAGGTTGATTTTGTTTTTAAATATAAAAAAAAAAATCTGTCACTGGACGTCAGTCCCTGTGTTTCTTTTGCCGCTGGTTTGGGTAGGGGTTGGAGGTCCTGGGTGGGCACAGCCCTACAGTGTCAGAGGGATTTGCTGTGGACTTGGGTGGCCTTTCCAGCACATGAACACAGGCCTTCCTAATACTATTGCTGGTGTCCTGCCCTCCTCCTGATACATAATTTGGTAGGTGGTTGAGACCCTGGTTCTGGACACTCCCACTCTGCCACCTAACTGTGGTTTGTCAGGCACATCACTCCTTAACTCTGGAGCTCTGGGTCCTTATCAGTAAAATAAGAGACTTGGACTGACAGGGTGACGTCTGAGGTTTTTTCCATTCTGTTAATTCTGGGAGGCTGAGCTGCAGAGGGGTAAGTGAGGTCCAGATCTGAGTTGAATGCTGGCCTCTTACCTGGCCATCCAGTCTGCTGAAAACTCGAGTATGGAAGACTTGGGCCTTCCTTTAACCCTAAAGCCAGAGCATTGGGTTCTACCTGGCAGGAACAGAAGGGCATGTTTCTTACAAGAAAAGCATCTTGCAGTACCAAGGTACCACATTATCCGAGTGATTCGGCAGTCCCTATCCTGTGCAGCTGAAGAAAGGGGAAGAGCAGAAGTCACTTGCCTGCATGATGGAGCTTTTCCTGTCTGAGGCCTCTCAACACTAGCCTGTTGTTCAGATTGTCAGACCACAGTCATTAAAGAGCCTGTAGACCCAGAACCACCCAGCAGCCCCTTTTCAGTCTCACCCACCCCTTAAAGAGAAAAAAGAGCAGAAATGACAAAAAAATATTGTCCTGGAAATCTCTTGGGTCCAGTTAGCAATATCTCTAGGCTCCTTGGAAGCTTGACTGGCCCGACCTCCAAAATAATCCTTTACTTCTTAACAGATACAAGGGATAAAGCAGCACTACATGGCCACCTCCAAATTGCTCTCCTCTGAGATGGGAGTATCCTTTCTCAGCAGAGCAGGAGGAGGCTGCCTGTCTGTGAGATAAGAATGCCAGATAACTCACTGACCCATCAGTCAGTTCAGTCAGTTCATGCGCTGGGGCGTCAGAGGAGGGAGATGGAATCAGAGAATCAAAATGACGGGGAGTGTGAGACCTGGCCATCCTACCACCTCCAACAGTTTGCAGTTCTCATGGGGAATGGGGATATTACTTACAGATGATTAAAAAAAACCCTCCCTATATGGCAGCTCTTACAGCCTTCTATCCAATGTCAAGACCGTCCTACCTGATCATCAGACCCTCACACCCGCAGAACCTCCCAGTCTGGCTTTTTTAAAATAGCTCTTAAAAGTCCCTTTACCCTGAGGACAAGATTTCAGAGAAACAAGAGGAATGATGCCTCTGGGGACAGTTGGAAAGAACAAAGCAGTACTATGTGTTTTTTACTCCCTGACAGGATGGCCAGAAGGTACCCTTCCAACTTCCCACAGAGAAGAAAGCAATCTAGTGTAGCCGATAGGAGAGCTCTGAAAATTCAAATTTTCCTTTTTTCATTGGTTCCCAGCCTTTTCCTTCCTAAAGGTTTGAGGCTAAGTTGTGGTGCTTGGTGGTGTAAAGACACGACCACAAGATGAGATGGCGTGGCTGGGAAGATAAAGGCTTAGTTCCTAAAGTAGGGCCCGGGAAGGTGTTTGGCCCTTGGCGAAAGGGGATTGGGAAAGCTGTTTATAATTAAT
This sequence comes from Macrotus californicus, assembly GCA_007922815.1. Lineage (NCBI taxonomy): Eukaryota > Metazoa > Chordata > Mammalia > Chiroptera > Phyllostomidae > Macrotus > Macrotus californicus. Next base: position 56,921 of record VMDR010000301.1, read on the forward strand.
CTTTATCTTCAGTCACCTAAAATTACCTGAATGAGTATACAGCATGAACACTGTCGTCTCCCGAATTTAGCCAGTACTGACTGACCTGCACACCACAGATGAAATACCAGGGAACGGCAGCTCTGGGGGATGGGAGGGGTTAGGGTCCAGCCCTGCGCATATCTCCCGTGTCCAATTTCTCTGTGTCAGCTGTGTCGTTCAGCTGTCCACTTTCCTCCAGCCCTGTCACTTCAGTTCTGACACCAAGGCAAGAGCCCAGGTCTACAAACACCGTCTGGGTAGTCAGTGTGAGCACAGAGGGGACTGGGGGGGCTTAGCCCCCAAGGGAGAAGACCAGCTCTCCTCCAGCACCACCATCAAGACTGCAGGGGCTCCCTCTTCCCTCCAGACTGGATTGACAGGGAATCCCAAACGTGAGTTGCCTGTTCATCTTCTTTCCATTTTCCAGATGGCTCACCCTAGCTTTTTCCAATCCATAGTCTATTCAGCTTCTCCATTTCTCTCCTTGTCTATGAGTAGTTTTGATTTTAGGCATGAAATTATTATTCTGCTCCAGGACGAAGTGCTAGGATTAGAGGATGGGGTGGGGGTGGGATCCAGGGAAGGGAATAGTAAGGGAAGAAAAGGCTCATATTACTGTGAAAACTTAAAATAGCTGAGGCCTGAGGCAGGCTGGGCACTAGGCACTGGGCCCTCAGAGCTCAAGAAAGGAGGAGCAAATGTCCCAGCCTACCCTTCCACAGGTACAACCTCTGGAAAGAAGGAGTCTGGGAAGATGTGTCATATCTCTACTGCCCATTGATTCCCAGGAGAAACAAAGTGCCTGCAGCAAAATCCCCAGACCAGGCAGCTTTGAGCACGGGTTTGGAGTCTAAACTGAGGGGGTGCCCTCAGAGTGGAAGAACAAGTGTTGCTTGAGGAACTAGTTGGGAAGTTCTTCAGTCTGTTGGGCTTTTCTCTGGATCTCCATGGGATCTTCCTGTTCATAAGCTCTGTGAGAGGGTCTCTTAACCAAATTTCTCCCGAAGCCTCCCCTCCAAGGACCACCCGAGTGTAAGGGACAGGAATAAGGGAGGGAAGAATGGCAGTCAGGGATTAAATATCATAGTGGGGGTCCAACCTCTTACAGCATGACAGAAAAGGAGATGCTGGAGTCCCCTCAGCCCTCCTTCCCAGCAGAGACTCGGAAAAGTGGGGTGAGTCTGGGCCTCTGACCGCCAGCTGTGGGGAGCTGGGAAGCCACTGCGGCCCTTGAGGAAGAGTGTTTGAATTGATCCTCAGTTGTGTCTCCTTCACTGTTAGAGTGCCTGCCAGCCTCTGCAGCTCCCGATACCCCCTAGTCCTGGCGTGTGCCCCTTGCCCCAGGCCAGAAAAATGTCTAGTTAGCTTCAGCCTTACCTGCTCTAGGGAGCGTGACATTTCTTGTAACACTGGGTTTCCTTCATTCCCTCCCTCCCCGCTCAGCTACAGCGGCTGAAGTACTTATTCAAGAAGCAGTCTCCTGGGACAAAGCAGATGGAGCCTCCCCCAGAGCCCCAGGCCAATGGGGAGGCAGTGGGCGCTGGGGGTGGGCCCATCTACTACATCTATGAAGAAGAGGAAGAAGAGGAGGAAGAGGAGGAGCCACCCCCAGAACCTCCCAAGCTTGTCAATGATAAACCCCACAAATTCAAAGATCATTTCTTCAAGAAGCCCAAGTTCTGTGATGTCTGCGCCCGGATGATTGTGCGTGAGTCATGAAGGGAAGCAGAGAGCATGTGATGCTGAAGGCAAGGGACCAGGAAAGGGTGTAGAAGAGGAGGGTTGTATAGCAGATCGGCTGTGGCAAGATTTGGCTTTAAGGAAATACTGTTAGAGACTGAGAATGCTGTTTCCCAGACAGAAAAAGGACCTAAGAGCTAGAGTAGCAGCAGCAGTACAAAGGGAAAGGGAATCAGGAATCTCACCCAGATGTTCTCCCCTTCTCCCAAGTCAACAACAAATTTGGGCTTCGCTGTAAGAACTGCAAAACTAATATCCACGAACACTGCCAGTCCTACGTGGAGATGCAGAGATGCTTCGGCAAGATTGTGAGTAGGCTTTGGGGAGTGAGCAATAAGAAGAAGGGGTACATGTTGCCAGCTGCCTCCTTGCCAGTCCCTCCTGAGGTCATCCCCTCCATTTCCCTGCTTTTTCTTTCTCACCCCATCTCTTATTTCAAGAAGGGATGAGCACTCATGGGAGAGATGGGGTTCTGGGCCCCGCCTTGCCCTCTCTAATGCTTTTTCCCATCCCATCCTGCCCTACAGCCCCCTGGTTTCCATCGGGCCTATAGCTCCCCACTCTACAGCAACCAGCAGTACGCTTGTGTCAAAGATCTCTGTAAGTGACCCACATGGACCCTGAGGGAATGGGCAAGCGCAGAGATGGTTTCAGCACCACCTCTAGATATAGAAACCAAATTCTGAAACAGGAAGATTCTATATATCATGGTTCTTTCTCAACCTAATAGTTGAGCCATCTTGGATGCAGAGTCAATATTCCCCTACTTGATAGCTGAGGGAGATACGATATAGCTGGGTCTCCACACAGCTAGCAAGAGACAGAGCCAGGACTGAAACTTTCATCTGCCTAACTTCAAAACCTGTGCTCTTCACGTGCAAAAATATTTCTAAGTGAACGAGAACTCTGGGCGGTCTTCATCCCAGAAGAATGCCAGACTTAAGGCCAGACCAAGAGCTGTGGACATCCTGGGAAGACTCATAATTTGTATGCTTTGACAGTGTGCCATTCATTTGGAGAAGAGGCTGAATTCTGTGCAGTGTGGGTGTACCTGGTCATGGCACCCCAGCTGGCTCATGCCACCAAGTAGAACAAAAAAACCAGCAGTTAAAGAACCACTCTCCTTACAAGGAGAACAGTGGTTCCGAGCATTCCCCAACTGCCAAGCAATTTAGCAAAGTTGTCTTTCCAACATCATACCATGCTCTGCCTTGAAGGAGCGCTGGCAAATATTTTTCTCCATCATATTACATCTCCAATTATATTTTTAGAGCTCTTAATAGATTGATGACCTAGGTATGCCCAGCTGACAGCTTCCCTGATTCCACACACACACACACACACACACACACACAGATCTACTCAATCCCGCCTGTCCCTTAATTAGGAGGTCTCTCTTTCCTCCAAGCCATTCCCGGCCTCCCCAGTAATGCCTTCTTTCTTCTCCCATTCCCACCAGCTGCTGCAAACCGTAATGACCCCGTGTTTGAAACCCTGCGCACTGGGGTGATCATGGCAAACAAGGAACGGAAGAAAGGACAGGCAGATAAGAAAAATGTGAGCACCATCCCTTTCCAGGGACCCCATGGAGCAGATCCTGTCTCCTCTCTGGAATGCTGAAAGAAGCTAGGGATCCTTTTCCCCTAAAATTGCACAGAACCTAACAGACAAATTTTTGCATGCAATTTTAGAGAGCCTCAGGTTAAGAACTTGTGCCATAGCATGTGTTGGCTCTGGGAACTCCCTTCTGAAATTATCAGATCAACCACCAAAATCAACAGAAGGCTAGGCCCCAGGCCCCTGACGTTGCTGGACAAGAGAGGCAAGAGCCATGCTTTTGGATTTGAGGGACAGAACTTGCCAAGTAATTCCAGAGTCATGCAATGGCCTATGAAGATCATCTGGTCTGACCCATTTATCGTATAGGTGAGGTAACTGAGGCACAAAGCTAGTGGCCAAAAGCAGCTTCACTTCCTTTTGTAGTAGGGTTTCTAGATTCATAATGCCATACACTTGCATTCATTTCAGCAAGGAATCTGTTGGCATATCCTTGTATCTTTCTGGACAACCAGGATGGACTAATGGAGATAATGGTTACAGTTAGTTGGATTCCTAAGATTGCTTGAATGACAGCACCCAAGGGATCCTGGTCCTTTAGGGAGTGCCCAGCTAGAGGGAGATTTCTGATGCTTCATACCATGATTTTGTCCTTGGTTCTCACCTATGAGCATTTTTCTCACTGATGCAAATGAAGATATAAATGGTATACCCATCAAGTTTGTGGGAAACCTAGAAGGGAAAACTTACACACTGAATAATGTATTCAAAAATCTTATAGACTGGAAGAACAACCGAGAACTAATAATTTAAAAATTTGTGAGGAAAAATGTACATATCTGTTCTTGGGTTAAAAAAAAAACAACTGCACAAAAACAGAACTAGAGATCTGGTTTCAAAGTTATTGATAGGGAGGTAGATGCAAATTAGGGGCCTCTGTGGAGCGTGCTGACCGTAAGGCACTGGCAGTGTGACGTGGCTGCTTCCAGAAGGTCTGGCACATTCGGGTTCGGTTTTCTTAAGGGAATTGTAAAAACGGTGCTGTCCATTTTTCTCTTACACACCAAAGTGTTTTTAAGGGCAGACATAGTAAAGGACTTAGAATTGGGATCTTAGGGAATGATTTAAAGGGACAGAGAATGATCAGAGAAGAAAAGACAGGAATGACATGTCAGCTGTCTTCCTACCTTTAAAGGAAATATGTTTGTTCTATATTCCTCCAGAAGGCAAATCAGGACCAACAACTAAAAGTTGCAGGGAGACTGACATAGGCTTAATATAGGGAATTATCCTATAAATAAATTACATGGTTTATTTTGCAAGGCAGTGAGCTCCCTGTCATTAGCTGCATTCGAAAACAATGTGGGTGGCCTACCTGCCAGGATGTTTTTGAGAAAGTCTCTGCATTAGGCAGGTGGTTGAGCAGATATTTTCTCCAAGGCTTCTTCCAACCCTGAGATCCTATTATTCTATAGTTCTCTGGCCTGACTGGAGAGCCAGGGCAAGCGTGGGTTCCCAAGACAGCATCTTCCTAACTCTGGTGCCCCCTCCAGCCTCTAGCAGCCATGATGGAAGAGGAGCCAGAGTCTGCCAGACCAGAGGAGGGCAAACCCCAGGATGGTGAGTGACACCCGTCTCCATCCGTAGAGATGGAGGAGGGTCAGGGGCTCAGCTATGGCACAAGGAAAGGAGGGTAGAGGGCATGTGAGGTTTGGAGATAAGAAGGCCATGCAACAGAAGAGAATGAGGGCAACCCTCCAGGAGCCAGAGACAATTTGTTGGTGTTTCCCATCCCAGGAAACCCTGAAGGGGATAAGAAGGCTGAAAAGAAGACACCTGATGACAAAGTGAGACTCCTTTCTCCCTGCAGGGACCCTAAACCTCTCCCCAGCCTAGTTCTTGGCACGACTCAGGGCCTCAGCCAAAAGCCCACACTTATGTCATGGGTGCCTGTTACCCTTCAACTGCCTTCTCCATTGCCTTACACACACAGCCAGCACCCTCTTCCTAGTTCAGGGACCTGGGAGAGAGTTGGACTGCAGTGTGTCTGGAGAATGCCCCCTGTCTCGGACTCCTGCCCCTCATTGTGGGACAGAGAAACCCTGAGTCTCATCACCCCCTTTCACCCCCAGCACAAGCAGCCTGGCTTCCAGCAATCTCATTACTTTGTGGCTCTCTATCGGTTCAAAGCCCTGGAGAAGGACGACCTGGATTTCCCGTGAGAGCCCTTAAGATTGGGGTGGGGTTGTACTAGGTGTGGAAGAGGGGAGAGCCCAGCTCCCTGTGGGAAGGGAAAGGGGGAAGGGAAAGAGGGAAGAGGGTACCCAGGGCTTGGAGCCTATTAAGGGAGCAGATATGTAAGGCCCCTAAATCTCAGAGGCCCCTCCCTTCCTCTGCCAGGCCTGGAGAGAAGATCACAGTCATTGATGACTCCAATGAGGAGTGGTGGCGGGTAAGAGAGGCCAGGGTGGGACAGGGGTTGAGCTTAGAACCTGAGATTGAAAGACTGATTCTCCCTACCCTCTCTCCTCCAGGGAAAAATAGGGGAGAAGGTCGGATTTTTCCCTCCAAATTTCATCATTCGGGTCCGGTCTGGAGAACGTGTGCACCGGGTAACGAGATCCTTCGTGGGGAATCGCGAGATAGGACAGATCACTCTCAAGAAGGACCAGGTTATTAAAAAAAAAACAAAAAAAACAGGTAGCTCTGGCGCCCTAACCCAAGGCCAGGCCGGGAGGCTCCTCTGCAAACCACACTCCCTGCAGATGTTAACCCATTAATGGCACTAGGAGGGACCTCCATTACCTGGGCTCCCCTGCTCTCCTCCCAAGCGTTTTCCCTTGATTTCTCTCCTCCCTAACCCTTTAATCCTTTAGATCGTGGTGCAGAAAGGAGATGAAGTTGGCGGCTACGTCAAGGTCTACACCGGCCGCAAGGTGGGGCTGTTCCCCGCCGACTTTCTGGAGGAGATTTAGGGGTGCAGGCGCCTGCTGGCGGGAGATATCCATGCCCCGTTCTGGGCAGGCCCAGTAGAGGTTGAAGAGGAAAGGGGCGAAAGTAACTATACTTCTGGGTAAAGGAGGAGAGGGAAGGCCCGCCAGAGCGTGACAGGGCTCTTGGGAAGAGACTGGTCCCTGCCCTCCTCCCCTGGCCTATGGCGTCGGAAACCGGTGCCTGGAAGCAGGTTTTCCCGCAACTCCTCAGGTCCAGCCTTTGAAAGCTGGAGAAAGAAGAATGCGTCTCCACTAGGAGGCGCCCTGGGGCGGCAGGGGTACGTGGGAGGTGAACTAACTGTTCAGTGTTGAGAATTTATTAAAGTTTTGACAAAAATAAGAAAAGTTTGTTCTTTAATTGGGGCCAAGGGGAGAGGAAGGAGAGGGCCTACAAAGTGGTGGAAAACCCTCCCCAACTGTCTCATTTTACTACCATCGAGTAACCCGAAACGCACCTGGGCTGAGGCTGGTGGAAGGTAGAGAGACAGGTGCGTCCGCCAGCCGTGCCCTCCGTAGTCAACAAAGAAAGGGAGAAGGGCCGGGGTCACCGCCCCCGCGCCGCTGCCGTAGGGAATAGGATCCGGTGGCAGGGTAGGGTCCCCTAGCTCTTGGCGATTTAGCAGTGGACAGCCCCTTACAAATCGGAACCTGGCTCAGTGCCGAGCTGGGCCGCCAGGGGGCGATGCAAGATCTCGGTTGGAGAGCGAGGGACCCGGCGGGGGTGCGGGGAGAGGAGAACCAGAGACAAGGAGCCCGAGACCCTGGGCCTGGGAGGGGGTGGGGTGCGTGCCGTCTCCATGGCAACACTTCCTCGAGTCCTCCGGGAACTAAGCAAGCAAGGCCCCGGGGCTTAACCCCTCCCGCACGGCCCCCGCCCCAGCCTTGACAGGTACCTAGTGAGAGGACGTCGGGCGGACAGCTAACCCGCTCACGCGGAGACCCCCCCTTGCGGCGCGCCGTATGCAAATATTTTTATTTGCATATGTAGACATGCAAATATACCGGCCCTGGTCAGGGTGGCAGGTGGCAGGGAGCGGGAAGGTGTAGGGAAGAGAGCTGAAGGAGACAAGGAGTTTGGGGACCTGGGAGAGGACCAGTGAGAGGCAGGCTGGCGTGGTCGCTGGAGTAGAGTAGGCAGAGGGTCTTGAGCTTGATGGAGGCTGGGGGAGGGTCAGCCGGCCAGCCAGGAGATTCTCTTCTCTTCTGCCCGTTGTCTGCCAGGCCTGAGGTTGGCACCACCTAGCAAGGTTGGCAGCGGGAGCTCAGGCACCATCTGCTGCTGGCGGGGGAGGGGGAGTGAGGACAGAGGCTCAGCTGGGCTGGGGAAGAGGAGGGCCCGGGACGGGCGCGCCCCCCTTCCTTCCAGAAGGCTGAGGTGTGGTGGGGGTAGGGAAGCACACAAGAGGACTTGCTGCAGTACCGGGTTCTGTTTCCTGTTCCCTTTGCTCTTGACTGTCCAGGACTCCAGGGCGGAAGGCGGGGTCATAAAGGAAGACTCAGCACCCCTTTAATCATGCTTGGTCTGGAATAGGGCCAGACCACAGCAACCCCGATCCTCGACCACCACACAAGAATCAAGCCTTTTGCCCCCATCTCTCCTCAAGATCCGCCTACCCCAATGGGGCGGACAGCTAGGGCTTGGGTCGCATCTCTTCATCAAACGGTCTGATGGACTCAAAACCAGAGCCCCCCGAGATCCTCGAGGGGGGCCCCCACAATGCTGAAGCAAAACCAATTTACTGGCTCATTGGGCGGCGACGCTGGTGTGGGGGTACTGAGAAGCAGAGAGAGAGCGGCTGTTCTCCCCCCATACACTCGGGGGGCACCCCCCTTCCCCGCCTCGCAGAGCCGGCAGCTGTCCCTAATTAGAACGGCGGTTTAATTGGATTTATCAGCAGTTAATAGGAAATTAAGCAAAGGGCCCGAGAGAGGGAGGGCAGGAGGAGCGGGAAGACTGGCTGTGCTGAGCTGGAAGGACGGGTGCCGGGGTGCCGGGGGTGGGGCTACAAGGCCCAGTATCTCGACTGAGCCCCACGATCTCACCCTCCCCACCCCTCCCCCAGTAGTTGCCTGCTGGTTGGGCCCCGGCGCCCTGGCGAAGAGCTGATCTCAGGAGAGGGAGTTGGGAAGACAGCGACCCTGTGTGAGCCCCCAACACCCCTACTCCCGAAAGCGGCCGCCTGGGTGATGGATGATGCTGCCTCACGCTGCAAAGGTCATAAGTCTGGACCAAGGAGTGGACTGAATAAAAGCGACGGGAGGAGGGGCCGGATTACTAGGATTCCAGGCACAATCCACACCCTACTCCTTCCCAGTGTCCACCCAACTCTTAGCGAGAAAAGTACCCCCTGATGTCAGAAGATTGGGCAGCACAGGGATGAGGGAGATACCGAGGACCCTGTCCTCCACTCCTTGCCTCCTGGATGTGTTGGGGAGCCTGGGAGACACCCTATGCACCTGCCACTTCTCTCTGTGGCTCCCGCTCTTCCCAGCTGCTGGGGCTGGGCTGGGATTGGGGTTGGGGTCAGCTCGGTTGGATGAAGCCAGGGTGGCCCAAAGTCTGCACTACCAGCCCTGGGGGCCGAGAAAGAGAGCTTGCAGGCAGGCAATAGGGTGGAAGGTCAGCAGCCCCAGGCGCCTCCTGTCATCGGGACATCATTACGCGGCTAGGCTAACAAGACATGCTAGCAGGGACCCCAGCGACTTCTCTGCCACACTCTACCACCGGAGGGCACAGGCAGCAGCTCCTACATACGTGTGGACATATGTGTGTGGGCGAGTGGATCTCTCTGTGCCCCTGGTGATTATGGGTGTCTATGCCTCTGGTGTGTAGCGTGTGTGTCTGTGCCCCAAATGTGTGAGGTGTGTATATGTTGGCATGTGTGCCCCTGTTGTATCTGTAGGTCTTGTCACGATTCTGTACCCCTCTCACCCTCTATGACTTTTGTCTGTGTAAGCCCCTGGATGTCTAAGTGTGCATATGTGCTTTGGCATGTCTGTGCATTCTTCACACCTGGATGTGCCCCGCGTGGAGGCATTTCCGTAGGTCTCTGTGTGTGGGACTGCGTGTGAGAATCAGGAAGAGCCTCTGGTGAGTGTGTTGCTCTGGCATCTCCACTTGCAGGTGTGTGTTTCTGTGACAGTGTGTGGGCGTGTGCCTGGGTGTGAACTGCACAGCGGCGTGTAGTCGAATGACAGTGTGACGCACGCGCGCTGGTGTGTGTATGTGTGCGTGCGCGCGGCGCCTGGCTGCGTCTCCCGCCCCCGCCGCTTCCTCTCCCTATTTCTATTCCTCTCTCCTCTCCGGGCGGGCTTGGCTCCGCCGTCCGCATCATCTCCATCCATTATTGAAGAAACAGCCGCGTCCGCTCCAATCACATCAACAACCCCCGCCCCCCTCCGTTCCGCTCGCCCCGCAGCCCCTCTGGGTGCTGCGAGGGGGTAAGCCACGGCGCAGAGGGGGCACCAGGCAGGAGCGGGTTCATGACCCTGTGCCCCGAGCCGGGCCAAGCATCGGGACGCCAGGGTTCCCGGTGGAGAGCGCTTTGCATAAACAGATGGCGCGGGCGTCTTTGTCTCGCTCGCTCGTTCACTCTCCGAGCGGCTGCCGGCTCCTCGGCTGTTTGGCTGATGCAATCATGATCATCTCAGAGCCTTGGGACCCGGCGCCCTTAATAGCGGCAGAGAGGGTCAGGGGCCCCAGGGCTCCCGAGCAGATAGTTACTGGGCACTGTGTCTTCCCTCCTGCGAATCTTCTACCTACTCCCCACAGCTGCAGAGGGAAGATGGAGGCCGTGCCGAAGTGACGGGCATGTGGAGGTGACCGGGAAGGGGACCCCAGGCAATGCCCCCAGGTGTCCCCAGGATGTCCCGTTGGACTGCTACAGCCCCCCCCCCCAGGAGCAGCAAGCCAGAGAATAGGACTAGAACTGGTGAATGGGAGGAGGAAGAGACAGATAAATGCAGCAACGGAGAGATAGAGTGAAGGAGAGTCAACATAGACACAGAGAAACAGATGCAGAAGGACAAAGCCAGGTAGAGAGCTGCAGAGAGAGAGACAGACACAGCCAGAATGATAAGGAACAGAGAGACACACACAGACACAGAGACACAGAGATAGACATAGGCAGACAGACAGGGCCTGAGGAAGAAAAAGGCAGGCAGAGACTAGGACAGGCAGGGGCAGAGGGCAGTCTCTGGGAGGAGATGGAGTCCTGGGCATCTGGGGCTGCCCAGCCTCACGTGAGGACTCAGTCTGAACCTCGGATGCCTGGGGCTGGCGAGGCGGGAGCTTCCCCGTCTTCTCTCCGGCCCACTGCGGGACCCACTGCCTTGGCCGCGGGAGCGGCAGGAACGGCGGACCCGGCGGGGACCCACACTCTAGGCTCTGACTTACCTACCGAAAAGCCGTGGGGCGCAGAGCCAACGCTGCCCGACAGGGGGCGACCGAGGCATCTCCCCTGAGAGCTTAAGAGCAGCGCGGCCTCCAGGGGGCGTCCGCGCCCACGGCCCCTGCAGTCAGCTCGCAGCGCCGAATCCAGCGTCTTTTGGCGTGACGCGCCTCCTGCACGCGAAGTAGTGTCCTGCGTGATGTAGCGTTCAGAGTCCGGTCCCGGTGGGATGCCCGCCCACCCTGGCCATCTAATCCACAGTTAATGACTTCTGCAGTCCCTCACCCGCTGGGTCAGCTTGGCCTGAGTCCTTCTGGTGGGAAAGTGAGGGGAGAGATGGGATCTGGAACCCAAAAATTGTGTCCCAGCTGGGCCCTAGAGACCTTGATCCAGAGATGGGAGGGGGCTTAGAAATAGGGTCACAAAGAAGGGACCAGAGACTGACACCAGAAGCAGGTGAAAGGTCAAAGAGCCCCCAGAGAGGCCAGAGCAGAAGCAATCATATGATAAGGAGCTAGGAGAGTGGGGCTGAGGCCAAAGGCTGGAGGAGCAGAGGCAGCGGCTCTAGGAAAGGAGTGGGACTGAGGGTCCGGGAAGTGCTAGGTCGGAACTCACAAGAAAGGACACCGGACAGCAGGCGAGGGCCGGAGACACAAACAGGCCGCGGAGCAGGGGCCAGTCGTCTCTGGTCCTGGTGCACCAGCTGCGCCATATCGAGTCAGATGTGCAGCCCAACTGTGTGGCCCCTCGAGCTCGAGTTCCAGGACTGATTTTTAGTCCCAGAGTCAGGAGCGGTGGGGTGTACCGGGAATAGGACACCCCACTCCACGGCTGCTGTAGTGTGAGTGTTGGGGAGGGCCTGACTCTGCTCTGGGCTCTGACATCCCTTCAGTCCTCCCCCTCCGCCCCACGGGCGTCGTAGCAGGTCCCTGTCTCTTTGTTTTCACTCGGTCTCTGACACTTTATCTCATTATCCGCTGGAGGGAGGCGGAGAACCTGGGACTCCGCAGCCTAATGACAGCTGCAATTGTCAGAGCAGGGGACCGGACCCATATCAGCTCCAGGGAAAGGAAGGAAACCCCCAGGTAGGTCCCCTTCCCTCTCCTATACCCCGAGTGTCCCAGCGGTGGGTGCACAATTCACTCCCGCCCAAGCTGCCACAGGGCTCTGGAGGGCAGAAGTGGGGAGCTTCTGTAGGATCCCGCTGCCCAGGGGGCAGCAGGGAGAGATAGTGCGGAGGTTAGCATGGGAGTGGGAGAAGTGGTTACCGTGGGCTCCTGGGTCCCTGGAAACCCAGTTTGCCAGACGTGTCAGTGAGCCTTTTCACCCCGGCAGCATTGCACACTCCTGAGGTAGCTGCAGGAAGGGTGGCGATCGATTGTTTGCTCCCCACCAGTTTCTGCGTGTCTTGTTCTCTTTCCTCCTTCAGTATCTTGTCTATCTTTCCTTAACTGTTTCCCTCCATCACAGCCAGAGGCAGAGTGGCCTTCTTGGGTGGCTCCACCTTCATCCCTATCTAAGGTAGGCAAGGCAAGCAAATTTCTCAAGACTTACTCTGTACCAAACCAGGTTTAAGTACCCTCAGCCTCCAAACACTGTCCCAGGTCAACCACAACACAACTTAGCGAAACCACCCAGGACGAGAGGGGCTGAGGCAATTTTAGTTCTGTTGGGCTGCCTGCCCCCCCCCCCCACCTCCGCTGCACTGTGGTGGGAACAGAGCCAGGGCGTCAAGGACCCGCTAGCTCCTGGGTGCTCTAGAATGGCTATCTTTTACCTTTACATCTCATGGCACACATAACTAATTATAAAAATTCTGCGGTGCACCAAATAATATATTTTTTGCTGATCTGACAAAAAAATAGGTACAATTTTGATTCATTCACACTAGACGGCTATTGTTGTGTTGGCTGTTGTCATTTTTTTACTGGACAATCTAAGGGAAAAGAGCTCAAACCTCCTAACCAGTCAGGCATTGGATGTTTTAAAAATTCTTGCAGCAGAAGTACAGAAAAAACCCACAAAACCCAAAAGAAAAAAAGAAAAGAAAAACAAAAAATTCTTGCAGCACACCAGTGCGCCTCGACACATCGTTTGAAAATCGCTGCTGTGGGGTTGTCAGGGAAGCATCGCAGACGCCCTTGCGCTCCCCTGGCCCCTCCTGGTGCCGCGTGTGAACATTCACATCTGCACTTTCTGGAGGTCTGTCTGCCAGCCTGTCTCATGGCGAGTCCCTCCCCCACTTCTGGATCCTCTGTCAATCAATCTGGGTCAAAGGCCGTGAGGCCTTTCCCTCGGACCAGCCCAAAGCCCCAAGTATGATGGTGTTCCAAGGGCCAGGATCCAGGCATCTGTAGGATAGAGTGGAGGAATAGAAATCCCTCAGGTCCCCAATAATTCTTCCCTCTGCGAGCCTGGAACTGAGGGAGGAAAAGAAATGGGTGGGGCTGGGGTGAGTAGAGGCTGCGGGCCGGCTTGGCGGGGATGGGCTGGGCTGGGCTCACCCCTCCCCAGCCGGGGGCGGGACCCCAGGAGGAGCTAGGGAGCCCAGCGGAGTCCCCGGGAGAGCACCAGACGCTGGAGAGGTGATATGGCGGGAACCAGTCTGGGGACCCGTTTCTACCGGCAGATCAAGAGACATCCCGCTGTGAGTTGGGCCCCCAAAGCCGCTGATTCTAGCTCTTAACTTCTTCGCTGACCCAGCAGCCCCCAAATCTCTAAGTCTCCTTCTATTGCCTAGTTTGTCCAATGCTGCTCACCTTTTTCCAGGGCGCCCTTAAGTATCCCTGCAATATGCACCCGTGTTCCTTGAATCCCCCCTCGGACAGGCTCGCTGTGGGGTTAGGGGGACTAAGGCAGGAGCTGTGCTGTATGAGGTGCCAGGTCCCATCTCCCAGAAGGGAGGAAGTGCCAGTCCCCAGGCGGGGGTGAGGGCGGCTGGGCAGAAAGTCTTGTAAAGGGCAAATGGGAACTATGGGGAGAAGGCTGACTCTGAAAGTGCCCTCGATCTTCCCCGCAGCTCATCCCGATGATTGGCTTCATTGGCCTGGGCATGGGCAGCGCTGCTCTCTACTTGCTGCGGCTGGCCCTGCGCAGCCCCGACGTCTGGTAAAGGCCGGGCTTGGGATGCTGGCATGGGTCCTGGATGGGGCAAGAAGGGTCAGGAACGACTGGGCCTCTCAGGGACAGTGGGAATGGGTAGGCGGGGACCCCTGCAACGCACCTGCCTCTGCCCCACCTTGCATGGAAGGGCTGGAACATCCTCCTAACCTTCGAGAGCCCATTCCCCTTTGGCCCACCCGACCTCACTCTCCTCTGTGACTGCAAACTCGGCCCACTTTGGGCTGCTGACCAAGCCCAACTCCCCAACCCGGTTGCCAAGGCGACACTGCTCTGCCCACAGCCAGCGGCCTTTGGGTACCTCAATATCCACCCTGGAGTGCTTGGGGTGTATCCAGCTGAGCGTCTGGGGGGCACCTTTGGGGTCAGGATGACCAGGAGACTCTACTGCCCGGCCAGGGGCAGTGGAGTGGGGGGGCCCTCCTGTCAGGAGCAGCTCTCCTGTTGTCAGAATTCGAGGCCCATCACAGAAACCCCAGCCCCTCAGGATCTTTGCCTGATTCACACTGCTCTGCTCTGCTCTGCCTCTGCTGGGTTGATCTAGGGTGGCAAGGGGCAGGCGGGAGTCCCTGGGCCAGGCTGTCAATCCCTCATCTGTCCTCACTCTGAAAATGGTGACAGCCTTCTTGTTTTGTCAGCAACTGTTAATGCGTCCCTTCCCTGTCAAGTCTTGGGAAAATGGACCTCCCCAGGGTAGGACAGGACAGGACAGGGGCGGGGGTGCTGGGGTAGAGGCAGGGACTCTGGGTGTTGCTTTAGGCTCTAGAGCCCTAGTTCCCAGAGAGGAAACCTTCCCCCGCCCCCTCCCTCTTCACAGCTGGGACAGAAAGAACAACCCTGAACCCTGGAACCGCCTGAGCCCCAACGACCAGTACAAGGTACCTATCACTGACTCTAGGGTTGCACCTCCACCCTCTCAACTCTAGGTCCCCAGGATGGCCCCTCAGCACCCAAAGAGAGGCCTGGGGTACTCATTGCAACCCCCTCCCACTTCCATAGTTCCTTGCAGTTTCCACGGACTATAAGAAGCTGAAGAAGGACCGGCCAGATTTCTGAGCCCAGCTGGGGCACATCGATGTACATACAGCAACTTCAGCCAGCCTCATTTCTTCCGCTGCCCAGTGCCCCCACCCTACCCCCAGGGCGCCACTCTGGCTGTCCTATCCAGCCCCTGTGCACAAAGGCCTGGTTCCCACGAGGAGGGGAGGCAGCTCCACCCCCACCCTCTTCCCTTGCTCCCTGCAGAGGAAGTACCTCTGACCCTCAGCTTGAGTCCCACGGTGGGGGGAGGAGGGGGGAATTAAGAGGTGTGGCAGCAGCTGGGTGGATCCAAAAGGCTCAAGCTGGCCCCTCTGCTGGGCTACAGGGGCCTCATAGGGTGTGGCTCAGGCTACGTGTTGAGCGTGACAGTGGTGAGCCAAGAGCAAGCAGGGGCCTCAGTGCCAAGCTACGTGGCTGGCCCCACGTTAGCTGATTCTGGGCTCCATCCCAGGGAGGCGCTGGTCTAGCTTGATTGGGCTCGTTGCCTGCTGCCCAGCCTGCTCTGGATGAGGCACCTCTGTGCCCAGGGAGGAGCAGCGCACCCCTCCTGTGCCTGCGGAACCAACCAGCACCCCCTCCAGCCTCACACCTGGGCCTCCCCCTGCCATCCTTCCCCTCCTTGCTCCCTTCTGTCCCCTGGGATCAAACAGAAGCAGCCGTGGGCAAAATACAATTTCATTTAACAAATTGAATTTGCTGCGCCTGCTAATCATGTCTGGTGTCGGCTCTGATCAGAGACAGAGGAGGCTGCAGCCTCCGGGGTCCTTGTGGTGGTGGGAGGGAAGGGAGGAACACATGGAGGGGGACAAATCACCACCCAGCCCAGGGGACGCTCCCACAGTAACAGAAGCTTGGGTCAGGTTAGCATTTTATTAGATTAAAAACAGAAAGGAGGGCACCCACCCAACCTTCCTCTGGTTCGCGGGGTAACTCCGGTTCCCAAGAAAGGGCAGGGGGCCTATAACACTGAGATAATGGGAATGTTGGGGCAGAAAGCCCCCAGCCTCCTTCTTCTAAGTCTTCTTACAAAAAGAAATTTCAGCTAAAATTCTGGGGAGGAAACTAGGCCTGGCTCTTCCCCTAAGTAAGAGGCCTTCCTTCCTCCGGCAAAAATTGGAAGATAGGTGACCCTCCACTGGTCCGGGCAGAGGCAAAGCGGGCAATTCCAGTCTGTGAGCCGCATTTCCTCGGTGTCTTCAGTGCTCATTGAAACCGGGCATGGGGAAGGCCCTGGCAAACTCTTCCACCCGTTGCCTGAGGTCGGCCAGCCGCCGTCTTGTTTCTGTGTCACTGAGCAGGAAGGATTTGAAATCCTGCAGTTTGGCTAGAGAGGAGGGCAGAAAGGTGGTCAGAGCTCAAGGGAAGGTAGATCACAGGGGGCAGGGCAGGCTCAGGGGGCATCTGGCCTACTCACCAGTCTTGCTCTTCACCTCCAAACCGATTTTGACCCCTTCATCTATAAAGTCCACAACTCTCCGGAAGTCATCCTCACGAAACTGTCGAGAGGTCAAGGCTGGGGCACCTGAGAGAGAGGCAGAAGATCAGTACAGCCCAAGCCCACCTGGCAGCCACCTTTACTCCTGGAACCTCGGGTCTCACCAAGCCGAAGGCCCCCTGGTGTGATGGCACTGCGATCTCCAGGACAGGTGTTCTTGTTGGCCGTGATGGATACAAGCTCCAGTACCCGTTCAGCCCGAGCCCCGTCCAGGCCCTTGGGCCGTAGGTCCACCAGCACTAGGTGGTTGTCAGTGCCACCTAAGCCGGGGGGAGGGGGGGCAGTAAGCAGACAGTGAGCCCTGGGCCTCTGCCTGAGGCTACAGAGACTCTCACCCAATCCCGTGGCTCACCAGACACCAGCGAGTAGCCTCGATCCAGCAGGGCATCTGCCATGGCCCGAGCATTCTTCAGAACCTGCAGGGAGTACTCCCGGAACATGGGGGTGCTGGCCTGGAGATGAGAGAGCAGCACCTGGGACCCCAAGTCCTGCCCTCCTACTATTCCACCTCCTGCATCGTTGTGACACCAGCCACAACCCCACCCCTTCCCTTCCAACAGCTCCAACCCCAGTTAGCAAGGTACAGGGTCTGAGCAACCAGGCGCCTCCTGCCCGAGAGTGGGCTTCCCCACCTGCTTCAGGGCCACAGCCACTGCAGCAATGGCGTGGTTGTGGGGCCCCCCTTGCAGGGATGGGAACACAGCAAAGTTGATTCGGTCCTCAAACATATAAGGGGTCTCCCGGCCAGTCTTGGGGTCCACAGACCGCACTCCCTTCCGGTAAAAGATGAGTCCTGACCTGCATGGAAGGAGGGTAGTCAGAATCTAGGCCGGAGAGAAAGGGCAAGGAATGGGAAGAGCAGAGGAAGCTGGCCGGCTGGGGCCCTAAGGGCTCTCAGAGTCCACCTCAGTTGTGCTGGGTGTCCCTGAACCAGTGGCTAGGGGAGCAGACCCTCCCTCCCACCCCCAAACCCCCTGTTGGGGGATTGCCACCAAGGGCAAGAGAAGGAGAATCCTCAGACTGGGTAGAACTCTCCAGGCAGAATGAGTTCCTCTCAGATCCAGCCCAACAATGCCCTGGAAATAGGGCATAAAGACTGGGAAAGGCAAGACCTGATTCTCGGGGGGGCCTGACCTGGCCCCTCGAAGGGTCTTGTGAGTGGTAGTGGTGACAACATCCGCATGCTTGAAAGGTGAGGGGATCACCTTGCCAGCCACTAGGCCACTGATGTGGGCCATGTCTGCCAGCAGGTATGCCTTGACCTCATCACACACCTGGGCAGGTACAGAAACAGGCCTCAGTCTGGGTAGGGCCCAGACAGGCCTGCCCGAGGCTGTCCCTCCTCCGCAATCTCCCCACCAGCCCTCGGGGAGTGGCAGGTTCTCCAGCCTCCACTGACCTCTCTCATGCGGGCGTAGTCAATGAGGCGGGCGTAGGCGCTGGTGCCAGCTATGATGAGCCTGGGTCGGAAAAGTCGAGCAGTGACTGCCAGCTGGTCATAGTCAATAAGGCCAGTTTGGGGCTGGACAGAGAGACAAAACCCTAAAGCCCCTAGAAGGAAGCCGGGCAACTCACTCCCCTCCTTGAGCCTGAGGGCTGTCCAGGGCCCCGGCCTCTCCCTTTTCCCAGGAGAGGCCTCCCAGGCCCTGCGCAGCTCCGTCCCCACTCAGCAGAGCACTCACGTTCAGTTTGTAAGGCATAGACTCAAAGAAGATGGACGTGGCCGAGATGCGCTTGACATCAGACATGTAACCGTGGGTAAGACTGGGGGGGAAGGTGGAGAAGTAAGAAGCCTTCTAAGTAGAGGAACATCCAGACTCAACTGGTCCTTTTCTGATCTGCGTCAAAGGCTGCCTTCTCTGGAAAACCACTCCTAGCGTGCACCACACTCACTGCTCAGTCCACTCTGTGCCCGGCCCCCACTGCTCAGTCCACTCTTTGCCGGCGCCATTACTGGGGCCTTATCTCCTTCCTGCACTGCGACGTACAGGACGGGGAAGGCCTGCTCCGTTTGTGTTGCACATATTGGGTGTTCAACAAGTAACTCCCGCCTCGCACCCATGCTGCCCGCCGAGCCCATCAGCCACCCCAT
Source organism: Macrotus californicus (assembly GCA_007922815.1). Classification (NCBI taxonomy): domain Eukaryota; kingdom Metazoa; phylum Chordata; class Mammalia; order Chiroptera; family Phyllostomidae; genus Macrotus; species Macrotus californicus. Next base: position 75,371 of record VMDR010000301.1, read on the forward strand.
CCATACTCACTGGCCTCCATCGGGCAGGTCCAGCCCCATGATCCGGTCGTGAGGCTGCAGGAGGGCTGTGTAGGCAGCCAGATTAGCTGGGGACCCCGAATAAGGCTGGACGTTGACGCCCCACTGTGCAGGGTCCAGGTCAAAGGCCTCCAAGGCCCGGCGCTGGCACAGCAGCTCGATCTCATCCACTACCTCTGCTCCCCCATAATATCTGCACAGGAGGGGTGCATCAGGGCACAGAGAAAGGTTCCCACCATGTCCCTTGACCAATAGCAAAGGACCAGGAAGACTACTCCTCTAAGTGCCCTGGGAAAGTGCAGGTAGGTGTCCCCCACCGGGAGCACCATCCCTGAGGCTGCCCTCCAGCCCTCTGGTGCCTAGCCCTCACCTCTTGCCAGGATAACCCTCCGAGTACTTGTTGTTCAGACAGGACCCCAGGGCCTCCAGCGCAGCTCGGCTGCAGAAGTTCTGGGGTGAGGGGTGGGGGCAATGTCAGAAGGTACTAAGCCCCCTTCCCTGGACTCCCACAGCCCACCCTGCCAGAGTCCCAGGCTGCAAGGAGCTGAGCTCTACAGAAAGCTCTGTTCATTCAGGGTTCCTTGGCGGGGTTTGGCCAGAGGCAGCATCCTCAGAAACCCAGATGCCAGGTTGGGTATCCCCAGCAAGGCCACCTTCCACTCATACCTGTGCTTCCAGACTCCTCTTTCCTTTTGGGAGGAGGGACCAGACTTGACTGTAGGAGCCCTGGAAGGCTCTGGAAGCTCGCTAATACCCCCATCCCATAACCCAGAATGGCTCTGCCTTTGCTTCAGAGGACAGGAAGAAGAGAGGGAGATAAGGCCCAGCAGGAAGACCCTGAGTCTGAAAGGGAGATCTGTAGAAATAGCAGTAAGATGACCTGTCACTTCCTGCACCCATGGTGGCCCCAGCGTCGGCCCCTCTCTCTGGGCCGCACCTCTGAGGCAATAAGTTCCAGGCCACGACACTGCCTGTCCTTCTCCCTTTGCAGCAGCTCCCACATCTCAGGGTCACTGTCTGACAGACTCTCCTGGCCTGTCCAGGCCCTGGTTGATTGTCCTTTCTGGGTCTGGGCTGCCTTGCTGTGCTGGCACCGCACGGCCGTCCTGACCAGCTGACCGCATCTCTGCAGAGGCTAGCAGGGGGGAAAGCCAGGGTCAAACAAGAGCGTCAGACAAACAGTCTCCCAGCAATCATCAGTGATGCTTAGCAGGCTCCAAATCCAACAGCCAGCTGCCCAGCCTGCCTGTTCCAATTTTCACCACCCCCACCTCCAAAAACCAATTCTAGTGCCAAGGTTGAGATCAATGTCCAGGGGGTGATTCTGATTCAGGCCATTCACTTCACCTCAGAATCTTCCTCCACCTCCACCCGTGAAAGCCAGAGGGCAAAGTTTAAAGTTTGTCTTCTAGAAGCCAGAGGTTCCAGAACCTCCCCACCCACAAGAAGGACCCAAAGGGTCTTCCCTAGGTAAGGCCTCCAGAAACTGACTTCCCAGTGAGGGGAGCTGGGAGGAGGTTAAATGGCAAGGGGTTAAGCCAGCAGCTTAGTCAGAGGTGGCTTTCAGAACAATGGAGATAGCAGGGTAGATCTTTCGCAGTCCCAGGGGAAGTGGGGTGGGGGTTCTGATGGCAGGGAAGTCAAAAACCACATCCAGGCCTCTGCCCTGCTCCTTCCCCACCTCCTTCCAGCCCACAGAGCCACGGGACCCCTGATGCAAGCAGTGGGTTCAGTTGCATCATCTGCACGGCTCAGAGTTTAGAGGAAAGACTCAGCTTGCCTGTCCAGGCTGGGAACCCCGCTGTTCGCCAGCACTGGATCCACAGAGCATCCGTTACAGTTCTCTCCCCCAATACCATGTAAAATGAACGGTCACATGGCCCTGGGGCTTCTAATTACCGGAATGGGGAGTGGCCCCAATTATACCGCGCACACCCTGGGGTCTCGGGAGCACACCCACAGGTCTCGGGGATTCCCCTAGTTGCGAGTCCGCTTCCAGAGGGCCCAGACCATGTGCGTAGAAAAGCCAAGAGAACCCCATAGTTTGTGAACGGATACTACAGTAGGAGGGCAGCTTTCTTTCTACTGGTCACCCAGGCTCCAGAGCCCCATTCTTACCCGAGTTGCCCAGAGCAAAGAGAAGGGCAGCATCGCACACTGAAGTCGCAGGAGACGAGCCACCAACTCTAGCTTGAGAAAGCAAGGGGTCGGAAAAAGACTGAACCGAGAGCGCACGCGCAAGAAGAGCAAGCGGCAGAAGACACAGGATTTCAGAGAAGGAACCTACGCATGCGTGGGGTGACCCCTCTATGGTCTTCTGGGAATTGTAGTTTTTTCCACCTTTCTTCGCTCCCGTCTGTAGCCACAGGGTCAGAGGCTGTATAGCCTGAAAGAGATCTACTGCTGCCCCTCTCCTCACTGTACTGGAGAGCTTCAGTGTTTCTTTTTTCTTTCTTTTTTTTCTCTGTCATCCAGACAACAACCATTTATTGGATGCCTACTGAATACCTAGATTTATTAGGCTCCCTGGAAAGTACAACTTCCTATACAAGCTAGAGAGCCATGGTGCCCTGGAAGGTACCTAGAATAGAAGGGTTAGAGATATGCATTCAAGGTCCAGCTCCGGGACTAACTAGCAAATTAACTAACCTACACGAGTCCAGTTTCCTCACTTGTAAATCAGTGATAAAGTAAACATGTGGTGGGGCCCTGGCTGGTGTGCCTCAGTGGATTGAGCACCCGCCTGCAAACCAAAGTGTTGTGGGTTCGATTCCTGATCAGGGCACCTGCCTGGGTTTCCGGCCAGGTCCCCAGTTGGGGGTGTGCTAGAGGCAACGGCTTGATGTTTCTGTCACACATCATGTTTCTCTCCCTCTCTCCCTCCCTTCCCCTCTCTAAAAATAAATAAATAAATGAAATTAAAAAACAACAACAACATGGGCTAATGCTTAAATGAGACTTTACGTAAACATCTCTGGAGTGGATTGTCCTTCCTTCTTCCTCTGATCTACTCACCTGCCTCCTTGGCCACCTCCTCCTCCTGGGACGTCCCTGAGCTGTCACTGTACTTGCTGAATTTTGTTAACTGTTGACCTCGTGCCGTTCTAGCAGTCAGTGAGCTCTCTCTATTTCTCTGGGACCGTAAATGCTTGGAACAGGAAGGGATCTTGCTTTTAGACTGACTTTCTCTGGCCTCACCCTTTGTGGGCGGGACTCATTGGCCCTTCCAGGAGGTTCCCAAACCTGGGCATCAGAAGTAGCTGAGAAATATAAATATATGGTTGTGGAGCCTCTCCTTAGAGGTTCTAGTTCCATGGATCTTAAAGAGTAGTGGGCTTATACCCACTCATGCTAACACAACAAAACCTCTCCTCATGATTCGAATAAGCAATGATTTTGAGAACCATTGCCTCACACAACATCATTACACATTCATTAATTCATTTATTCATTCATTCAATATACATATTGCCAGGCATGCCATAGCCCTGGAGATGTAAGAGTAGATTACTGAGCGCTGGGACATGAAGCAGTGAACGGGTAACACAAGGCAACACGTGCAGTCACAGGCAGGGCCACCTCACTCTGCTCCCACAGGCCAGCAGAGGAGGGTGGGAGGAGGGGGAGGGGAGGGTGGTCTTGGAGGGGGCAGGTCTGTGAGGAAGAGGAGAGGACAACACATCACAAAGCAAGTTCACATGTAAAATTTCATTTTACCTCACACTGTTTTATTATTGCTTTACAAGTGAGGAAACTAAGGCCCAGACGGGTTAACGAGCTAATTTCAAGCATCCCCACTTGACTCTCATACCAGGTCTCAGGAGTTCCCCCTTAGCTCTAATCTCCTTCTCCCCCATTCTCCCCCAAGTGTTCTCAGTCCTTTCCAGCAATAGGCCTGGGGTTTAGCAGTCCACTGGGTTCTTCTCCTTCCTCCAATCTCTGACCCAGAACCACTTCCCACCTCTCTCCTCCTTTCCGTTGATCCTGTTATTGATCCGTTCACCTATCCATCTCTCCCTCCATCCCTCCATCTATCCATCAGCTATTTATTTTCCCCTTACTGACTTTTCACTCCCAGGCCTGTCTGGGTCACACTCACCTTTGACTAAGTTTCCCACTGGAGCCCATGGGCAATCCCCTAAAAACCACTGCTCTCTCTGGGTCGGTAACTTGACCCAGGACTAAAGATGAAGGAAGGCTGAAGACAAGGCGTCGTTCCGTGCAGCCGCTTGTCTGTACCCCCTCCCTAGTCCCGGTCAGGGGTCCCGAGGGGAGAGGGACGGCTGAGCTTGAGAACTGCTAATGAAGCCGCAGCCAATTAACGCCCGAGCCAGGGTTGGGGGCAGTTAAAATTAGCAGCGGCGGGTGCAGGAGTGAGCTGGAGGCGGGGGTGGGGAGGGTGGGCAGCTGGCTGAAGGGGGCCTTGTTTGCCGGGGGCTTGCAGCGGCGACGGAGCCTGGCTTTCCAAACTCTCTCTTGTCCCTCCCCCCACCCCCTCTTCTCAGGCTTCACTCCCTCTCTCCCTCATCCGTCTGCAAACTCAGCGCCCACGAAATTAGGAAGGAAAAGGAAGATCGATGACTCCAGATGCCGCAAACGCCGTTCCCCCTCCCCCACCTGCCGCCTCCGGGCAGCCCCGCGGAGCTTAGCAGGTTGTCAGCGCTCTGCTTATGATGTCTCTGCGTCTCCTTAAATGGGAATTCAAGGCCTTTATACCTCCTCCCCGAATCGTCCCAAATAGCCCACTAATGGTCCCCTCTCAAGTTTAATTTAATCTCCATCCTATCTGCTGCAGTTTCACTCTGCCCACCTTTGGGAGGAAAATCCCCACCTCATGGAGGGCTCCTACCCAAGGGTCGCCCTCATTTCTCTGATCTGGTTTTGGATGACTTCCAAGATGCCAGCTCCATCAATATTTGTCTCAGTTTCCCTACGAGTCACCAGATAAGGAGGCCCTGACCAGGTCTCTGCCAGACATAAAAATCCACAGTATTCCCCCCCGCCCCACCCCGCCACACCTTACAAAGGTCTCACACAGACTCGTATTGGATTTCACTTTATTTTTTGTTCCCTTTCCCATCTGTTTTGGAGTAGAAAAAAAAAAAAATCACCGAGAGGAAGCAGCTGGAGAGGGGCAGGTGCAGCAGGACTGCGGGGACCGGAGGAAGGCAGGCACAGGGCAGGGGCCAGAGTCACCGCCTATGCCCAGGAATCTGCTTCCACTACCCTAAATAGGGGTTTTAGGAAAGAGGAACAGGCATATGGCAGGCAGAAGGGAATGGGGACAGACCGCGGCTTACACGTCTTTACAGTCTTTACGTGGGGACAGGGTGGAGCAGGAGAACAAGAGCCTGGGGGTAAGAAAGTCAGGGTAGGGTGAGGGTGTCAGGCCAGGCGTTATTAAAGCTGCGGGCAAAGGGAGTGTCCAGCCCAGCGCCGGGGACATAAAGGGGACCCAACGTGGACGTAAAGGGCGCTGGCTGGGACGGCCTGTTCTGGGGCTGCGTTCTAGTTCCTCCGCTTTGGGGTGTAGCTGAGGGGGCCGCAAAGGCACTCCCCGTAAGGACAAGGGGACTCACGCCAGCTGGTAGTCCCCGGAAGGGCTGTTCCTCTCCGCCCCCAGAATGGAAGGGTGGACGCGGCCACAAGAGTTTCGGGGCACAGGGAGGAGTCTCACTTAGGGAGATGGGATTTGGCGGGAAGCTCAGGGCTGGGGCGAGAGCGAAGTGCACTATCCGAAGTAGGGGTGCTCGCTCTGGAAGTTATAGTCTGGGCACACCTTCTGCACCAGTTTGTAGTCAAAACTGAGGAAGGAGACGAAGATGCAAATGACTTTGAAGGGCTTGGCACAGAGCCAGGCGGCCTGACTCTGCGTGTGCTCGGTGAAGCACACCTGCGAAGGGTCGTACAGGCACGGGCGGTGCTTGCGCGCGCGGTTTGTCTTCTCATACTCCACGTGACAATTGAAAGCGCGTGACTCTTTGGCCCCGGGCACTCCCAGCGCGCCCCCAAGTGGGCCCGCCAGAGCGCCCCCGAGGGTGCCTCCTAGCCCCGCCCCTGCGGCCGTTAGCCCCAGCGGGGGCCCCAGCCCAGGGAGGACCCCTTCCAAGGCCAGCGTAGACTGCAGAGGGTGGGGGGCGTGGCTCGGCAGCCATAGGCCCCCAAACTCCACACGTTTGGAGGGCGGCACGATGCTAACACTGAGGTTTCCCAGGCTGGACGAATTGTGGCGGAAGTACACGCTGAAAGTCCCATTCACGTGGTCCACGATCTTGCCGGTCACCAGCAGTGAGAATTTGAGGGTATGCACCCGGAAGTAGAAGTCCCCCCAGCCAAAGATCTTTTTGGCGCGGGCCGCTTTGATAGACGGCTTTCTCTTGGTGCGCTGCACGGGTAGCGCCCCCGCAGCCCCCACCCGGGACAGTGCCCCGGTGTGGTTAGCCGGCCAGGCCCAGCTCCAGGCGCGGGCGGTGCCCAGGCCGTGGGGAGACTTCGCTGCCTGGAGCCGTTGGCCAGGGGCGCCCCCTTCGGCCGCAGGGGAGGGCAGCTCCAAGTACTGCGGCCTCCCGGACGCTGGCATCTGGGCACTGATGGCCTGTGGGTGAAGAAAGAGAAAGAAAAAAGGGACGCTGGGGTTGTCCCTGGCCACCATACCAGGGCTTTACCCGTGCCAGCCCCTTTCCACAGCCACTAGGAGACCAAATGGAATCGATCAACCCTCCGCAAGTAGTTCAGGGAGTGTGCATTGGAGAAGACCTGCAGCCCTTAAAGCTTTGTGGTCTTGGCCGAGTCACTTCACCTACCTAGTCCTGTTTCTACACCTGTAAATGACACTGAGGATCCTTATGTTCACCAGTTCAGCTGAGAAAGTCCAAGCCAATGTGGGGCTTGAATAGGGGACTGGCTCTCCGTCTCCTCCAGCCTGGAGCCTGGTTGGTTCAGAGCAGCAGTTTTTCAACATTTTTCATCTTGTGACACACACAAACTAATTACTAAAATTCTGTGGCACACCAAAAAAATTTTTTTTGCCAATCTGACCCCCCAAAATAGTTATAATTTTGCTATTATACCAGATGGCTATTGTGTTGGCTGTTGTCATATTTTTATTTGACAACCTAAAGGAAAAGAGGTCAGTGCCCCTGACTGAATAGTCAGGTAGCACCTATTTTAAAAATTCTTGGACACACCAGTGTGCCGTGGCATGTGGGTTGAAAATCACTGGTTCAGAATAATGGGCCAGGAGGAGTTGGACTCAGGCAAGTGAGGCCGTGACCCCTGTCAGCATCCAGCATCAAGAAAGAGGTGAAGACCTCCAGATGGCTCTGCGGAGACTACAGCCCCCACCTGGGCCTCATCCTCTACTCCCTGTGGGGAGGAGCGTGGGAAGCTGGTACAGTTGAGGAGGAGAGCAGTGGAGAGTCTGGGAGCTGTGGGTTAAGGCTTGGGGGAGACTGGGGAACTCCTCCTCGTACTCCTGCTCCGTGAGGGAGGCTGTCTGGTGGTTCTTCCCTGGGCTCGGAGGTGGCAGGAGGAGCCGCCCTAGCTCGCCCCCACCCATCTCCTTGTGTCTCAGGTGGTGGCGATGTGGGAGACAGCGCAGGCGAGAGTACAAGATAGATAGAGAGGCGGGAGCAGCGGGGCCAGGCCCAGGCTATCAATTATCTGGGGGTGGGGGTGTAGGGGTGGCCAGGAGTGAAGGAGACAGGCGGTCAGAGCTAGAGGGAGAAATATGGAGATGCCGCTCAGGCAAGGGGACTGGGAGGGAGAGAAGCTGTGCTTGTCAGAGTGTGTCAGTCAGACTGTGCTAGCTGTGGCTGTTAGGGTGGCCTTTACTGCCTGTGGGTTCGGAGTGGGGGGAGGGAGCACTGCGTGTGTCACTTTTGGGTGGTTGTGACTCTGTTAGCACAGGATGGCTGTATTGTGTGTCTGTCTACCTGGAGTGGTTGTGTGTGTAGCTATGGTGATGGGTGTATGTCTGCCTGAGGTGGCGTGCATGCTGGCTATGGGTAGCCCAGGTGACCGAATGTGCCTGTGTGTCTGTCTGTGTGCCCATGTGTGTCAGTCTGTACAGGATGCATGTGTGTATGTGTGTGTGTCTGCCTGCTTGTGGTGGCTGAATGTCTGCTGTGTGGGCCTGCAATACTACCTATGTGTGCCTGGGCGTATGCATGCCTGGGTTGGCTGTGTGTGTGAATGTGAGTGAAGCTGTGAATCAGTTTGTGGTAGTTGCATCTGTGTGGCTGGTATTAGTTGTATGCCCACGTTGGCTGTGTGTGATTCTCTGGGTGTGTCACTTTTCCTGTGTGAGTTCCTGTCATCCTGTGTCCCTGTGTCAAGCTCCTTCTAAAGGGTATGTGTCAGTACATCCACAAGGATGGAACAAGCGCCCTCTCACCGTTCCCCCTAGGAGGGGCTGCATGTGTGTGAGTTGTACATGAACAGTCTCTGCTGACAGCTCTGGGTAGGTAAAGAGGCCTGACAACACGGGTGTCCTCCTCTGGGTTGTATACACCCATGTGTATACACCACCCATCCATGGGGGACAGGAACGGCAGAGTCAAGCTGCTGGGCTAGAATTTCCACCGCCTGGTCCCCATCCCTGCAGCGCTGCGATCCTGGGTTATTAATGCAGCCGCCACCGGATCATCATACATATTTATCGCCCCCCATCCCTCCTCCCACCCACACCTCCTCCCGCTCAGGTGAGGGGTGCGGGGGCCGCATGAGTGATTGACTCAGACAGACATGCTGGAGCTGGCAGCTAACACCCTGAGGGTGGGCCTGAGAGGGGCTGGGGGGAAGGGGTCCCAGGCCACAGCAGAAGGGGGAAGGGCCTCACAGAAGGAAGGGAAGGGCCGAGGCTCCAGGAAGCGGGCTTGTTGAGGACAGAGCTGGAGCCCCAGAAAGGGCTTTGCAGGAAGGAGAGAGTGAAGCTCCAGGCAAAGTGGAAGGGTGGGGCGGGGTGGGGGCATTTGAACTCTGACACCCGATCTCCTCACCCCTCTGGGCCCAGCCACTGCATTTTCCAGGGACTTCCATTAGTCCCTGAAGCATGCTGCTACAAACCCCAAATGCCTCTGAGCCATCCCCACCCCAAGCACACCCCAGCAGCACCCAAAGCCCTGCACCCTGCCTAGGAACTGTAGAGGGCTGATTCAGTCTGGCAACCTCTCCCGGGCAGGGGCCGGGCCCGGGAAGCAGGTTTGGCTGGGCGGTGGGGGGTGCCAGGTGTTCGTCCTCTGATCCCAGACAAATTGCTGTCTGTGCTTCTCTGATCCTGGCAAATCCCTGGGCTTTGGGCACCTGCACCCCCACCGGCCCATAGGAGACAGCCAAGATAAAAGGAAAGGGTTGGGGGGCAGCCAAAGCAACCTCGCAGTGGGGGTGGGAGCTCGGACAGAGAGGGGCGAGAGTCTGCGAGGAAACGAGCCGAGAAATGGGAACATGGAATCAAATCAAATCAAGTCCTCCCTCTGGCTTCCTTGCCCGCCCGCCCCCTCTCCTGCTCTCCCTCGTTCACTGTTTCTCCATCTTTCTCTCCGACTCTCCTCAGTCTCTCTTTTTGTCTCTCAGTCTCTTTCTCGCTCCGTCTCTAATTTTCCTTTTATGATTCTATTTTTCTCCCTGTTTCTGTTTCTAACTGTGATTCTTTCCCTCTGTCCTTCAGATTGTCTGTCTCTCTCTCTCCAGCTGTGGGTGGGGGTGGAAATGAGGGGGAAGCAGGGTGACAAGGGAGCCCCTCTTTGCCCAGAATCCATGGTACTGCCCACCCCCACCTTCTAGGACCAATGTGAGAGCAGGGTGTTGTCCGAGGAGGGGTCCTTCTCCATCCAGAGCTGGTTTAATTAAGCTAATTGAGCACGGTGACATTTGCAGAGGGGAGAGGCTAGCCAGGCTGTCGGCTGTGGGGGGGCGGGGGGGAGGTGTTCGGTGGCAGACAGGGATGAGGGGTGGGTGGGGGGTGCGCTTCACCAGGAGCCTCCAGGACCAAGCAGGGTGGGAGCAGAGCCAGAGGAGCGCTTTGCCCCCAAGGCAGCAAGCCCACGCACTGGAGGGGAGTTGAGGCTGCCTCTTGCTGCTGAACAAACTCTGCTGGGGGGTGGGGGGGTGCTGTTTTGGGATGGGACCGCTAGGAATGGGGGGAGGATCAGACTGTCGGCCCCCCAGCCGCATTGCAGGGCGCACCTCCCCCGGGCCTCCAGACTGGTCGGTAGCTCCTCTCCTGCTGTGTGGGTCAGGTGGGGCTGTTCAAGATTCCTGCGGGGGAGGGGATGGCACCCTGTGGTTGGGGAGGGAACAGTGCCCCAGCCCGGGTCGGGGACGAGGAGGGAAGAGTGTCCTGAGCCCTTGCACCTAGCAATAGGCGGGGGGCACTGCAGTCAGAGCCGGGTGGAGTAGCTGGGGTCTGGCTGGGAACAAGGGAGAGGGACAGGAGTGAGGACAGAAGTGGGGTGGACAGGACAGGCTAGGGTGAGGACTGGGACAGAAATGGAGGGGGCCTGGGAGAGTTGACCTGGAAGGCAAGGGTACCGGGTACAGAGATGAGGATGGAGCAAGGGCAGGGACGGGGTGAAGGATGGGAGCTGGCATGAAGAGGAGATCAGAAATGGTGGACAGGCACTGGGCAGAGGCAGGAATGCTGGTGGGGTAGGGACCAGGGGAAGGAAGAGGGGACAGAATGGGATGGGAACCAAAACGAAGGTGGGGAGGACAGGGACAGTGAATGAGGGCTGGGCACTGGGGACAGGCGGGAGTGAGAAAGGGATAGGGATTGGGGATGTTCACGGGTGCAGGCGGGGACAGAAATGGGGGGCTGGGAATGGTTGTTGGGCAGAAACAAGGATACTGAGGGATACAGAAACCTAGGGGATGGGGATGGGGAATATGAATGGGGACTGGAAGGAGAAATCCGAGATGAGTAAGGGAGTGGACAAAAGGGACGGAGACAGGAGCTGAGGACAGGTGTGGGAGACAAGTCAGAGGTAAAGGCAGAAGGGAAGGACTAGGCTGTGGGGTGGGGACAGGCAGGTGGAGGTGCAGACACCTCCCTCCAGACTCTATTAGAGTGTGAGGGGGCGGGGACCGCTGGTGGGGCCAGCTCTGCCCTTGGGCCGGGTACCACCTCCCCCTCCGCCCAGCCTGCCAGCCTGCTCTCGGCCTGCAGCGCAAGGCTCACCGTTATCTGAATTTTGATTTTATTTTATTTTATTTTATTTCCCTGCTTCCTAGAGCCGGCGCGGTCCCCCCGGGAACAGCGCCCCCCGCCCCCGCCCCGCGCCTCACTTTATTATTGCAATAAATGTGCCTATAAAGGCGCGGGCTCCGGGGCCCGGTGGGGTGGGGGCAGGCGGGAGCCGCGGAGCGGGGATGTAATTTCCCGAAGCCGAAGCCGGAGGGGGAGTGGGAGGGGTGGAGATGGAGGAGGGGTAGGCGAGGGAGAGGGGGGAGACTCGCCAATTTCCAGCGCTCAAGGCAGCGTTCCCTGCTCTCCATCCCCACCCCGCAGCTCATTTCCACCCCACGCCCGGAAACTCCCCGCTGCGCCCCTGAATCGCCTGAGCCCTGGGACCCTCAGTACCCCCCACCTGACCCTGCCCTTTCTCTGTTATCTGTCCCCCTCCAGGACCCCACCCAGGTGAAGTTGCAGGGCTCTGTCCCAAGTTCCCCATCTCCTTGCCAATGACTGACTTCTCTCTGACCCCTGCGATGCCCTCTTCACTTACCTGGCCTCTCAATATTACCTCGGCCCTTCCCAGCGATGCTGTCTCTGACCCTGGTGATCCTTTTTCACCTTGCTGCTGTCCCTCGATTACCTCACATCTTCTTCAGTCACCCAGTCCTGGATCTCCAGCTCCTCCCTGGCTCTCACCCACAGACATTCTAGGTTTTCTCCAGTGGGTACCCCTCCCATACTCACAGGCGTTGGCCCAAGTCGGGGAGCTATCACAGTGACCCCCGCCCTCGTGCCCCTAGCCCACCTGCACCCTGATTACCCCCAAATCCCTACCAACATCTCTGGGCCCTATTCCATGCTGCACGTGCCTAAGTGGCCCAGCCAGAGATTAGCTGGGGGGCTAGAGAGGGTTGTGGAGGCGGGAGGAGTACGCTAGACACCAGGCTGAAGCCAGTCGGCTCTGAGACTCGCTTGGGCTTAATCCTTCCCCCAGGCAGGATAGAGCTGGAAGGTCCCACAGGGCCCCACCCTTGCCCTCCCCCAGCTAATTAGTAATTAGTGATTAGTGATTAGTAACTATTGATCACCTGCTGCTTCTCCCAGTAGGCAGATACTTTGGCAAGGAGTGGGGAAGACAGAGAGGGAGAGAAAGAGACAGAGAGACCAGGCTGCATTAGAAAGATCCCGAAGAAGACCTGGCCCAGAAGGCAGGGCCCCAGGGTCAGTGGAAGCCGGGAGTCCCAAGTCTTGAGAGGAGACAAGGATCCTGCCGGAGTAGAGAGGGGAGAGAGAGCTCCTGGTGGGGGCAAGTGAGCAGGGTGGGGGAACGCAGGGCTGTTACTGGAGACAGTTAGGGTTTCCCAAAGAGCTGCCCTGTAGACTGTTCCCCATCAGCCTCTTACCCAGTATCAACCCACTGCAGCCTGGGCACCGAGACAGCCCTGGCCGCCCCTCACACACAAGTTCAGATACGTGAACACAGCCTGAGGCTTACAGCCCAATATCCACAGTCAAATGCACTCAAAACCACAAACACACAGATACACAATCACAGCCCTCGGAGAGTTATACATGGGCCGCAGCACACAGGTGCACTGGAGATCCACCGTGGGGTGCACACATGTACACAAGTCACCCTCACAGGTGCACACAAGTACACACAGATAGTACTCTGACACATACTTTTCTACACACACTCCCCATGCACAGTTGTAAATATCCTCACACCCACAGTCCGTGCACACAGGTAAATGCACCCCTTCTCACATGCACATGAGCTGGACCAAATGGCAGCCACACACTCCCCCATGGACTCCAGCAGAGAGACCCACGGTTGCAGCTCTCAAGCTTAGCTAGATCCCCATCGCTCACATCCTCATGCTTATGCTCCCTCAAGTCTCTACCAGATGTTTCATTCCCCTTCAGGGGGCAAAGGAAATTAAACCAGATCTGTCCACAGGGGAGTTGATGTGATGGGGAGAGTGGTGAGGAGAGCGGAAGGAAATAGACAGGAGGGGGCAGGGGAGTGCCATTCCTCCTTCCCTCCTCCCAGCCTTCACAAACAGTGGGTTATGGGGCACAGACCCCCTTGCAGTCCTCTAAGGGCAGAGCTGAGCAGCAAGTACAAAAGAAGTTACAGCTAGTGGAAGCAATTTTGGGCGGGGGGCGCTCCTCAGACCATCTTCCAGCCCCTCAAGGTCATCAAGCTGGTTTGAGAGAATCAGGGAGCTCAATCATCGGTTTCACTGGGCACCCCTGCCCTGTGGGAGCAGCTAAGTGTGATTGGCTGAGCAGGTGTGTGTGTGGGTCCAAGTCTGCAGGGCGGAGCTACACCCCTTCCAGACTCTTCAGGGGCTGGGGGGTGGGTGCAGGGACTAGGGGGTTAGGAAGCCACCTACGTGCCCCCAGACTAGCTAGGTTACAGCCAGGGTGCAGGAGACAGGGAAGCCATGGCCAGGGGAGCTGGCTGAAGGAGACAGAGGGCCTGGCCTAGGTCCCCACTGGGGGACACACAGCGGGGCACCGATGGGTGTCCTGTGCAGCAGGAACCTGCACTCACCCCTCACAGCCAACACCACACACCACACCAGCGCACGCATGCACCTTGGTCCTCAGCACTAGACACCCAAGCCTGGCTGCCCCAGACACATACGTGTACACAGGTGAACACACGCTGCCCCACACACTCTACATCAGCACAAGTGAGCACACCAGGTACATGAGTTGAAGCCTCCAAGTCAGGAGAAAGGCAGATCAAGTCTGGGCCTCCTTAGCTTCTGGGTCCTGGCCCAGGATCCTCAAGGAAAGAGTCAGCCTAAGGAGGTGAGGACATGGAGGGGACGGGAGGAGAGACTCCCGTTCCAGACAGCCCCTACCCCCCTATCAGCCGGCGCCAGAGAGGGGTGTGTCTGTGAGGTTGTGCAGGGGAGACTGTCTCCGCGGGAAATGTGATGGGAGACTGTAGCCTAGTTCGGCCGCATCTGTGTGCGTCCGTGTGTGCGCGCGTGTGTTCGGGCGGTGTATGTTCGGAACACAGTGCCCACCTGGCATGGTAACAAGTGCAGAGGAGAGAAATGCGAATGCGTGAGTGGAGGGGTGGAAGGACAGACAGCTAGGGTGGCGAGCGAGGTTGGCGCGGCAAGGCGGCAAGGCTGACACCCTGCTGGCTTGTCTGTCTGTCTCGCACTCCCGCTCCGTCTGGCGCACTCGCAGGTCTTGTTTCGTCCCCTCCCCCGCCGCTCCCGGAGCCAGATCCCAGTCGGGCCCCCACCCGTGCCCCTGCCCCTGCCCCTGCCCCTGAGCCAACTTGCGCTGGGAGAGCGCCTGTCCTGGATCGGGGAGTCTGTAGTCCGCGTCCCCCAAGCCGCACAAAGTTGGGATGCTCAGGGCTGGGGGCAGGGAGGGTTCACGGAGCCCCACGCACTCTGGGACCTTTGCGTCCCGGACCCCCGAGCTCGCGTTGCAGCCCTGCTGCCCTTACCTTCTTCAGGAGCCACGGGCCAAAGAGCAAGAGAAGCCATTCCGGGAGCAGCCGCATCTTCCCAGGCGGCGAGCGGGGAGGGTGGGGTGGGTCCCCGGGAAGGCCGTTGCCTGGCCGAGGGCAAGGGGCTCCGGGCTGGCGCGCCGGGGGTGGCTGCGGGAGCCGCGGAGTGGCGGCGAGGCCAGCGGACTGAGCGCGAGGAGCGAGCGCGGCGCTGGGGGCGGGGCGCGGGCGGGGGAGAAAGTTGGGTCGGACTCGGTGGCGGGCGGGGGCGGGGCTCCGCGCGCTCCAATCCCGGCCGCGCCCTGCGCGCCCCCTCCCGCCCGGCTGGGGGCACCGAAGGTGACTTTCACCCTGTCACGCCCCGGACACGCCCCCGGCCCAGGTGTGAAGCGGGGAGGGCGGCGGGACCAGGGGCGGTGATCCTGAGAGGCTGGGTGCGTGCACCGACGAGGACGAACAGGGCAGGGCGTGGGGCCCGAGCTCTGGGACAGTGTCCCCAAAGGGCCCAGCACGACCAGGGTCCCTCGATGCTCCAGGCCAAGGTGGGTCACGGAGCAAGAGCAGGGTCGGGGCCTAGGTGAAGGCGGGTGGAGCCTCGGGCGTCTGCCGCCACGCAGCGCTGACGGGGATGGATGGGCGCCCCGCGGCTCATTCGGCCGGGAGATGAGAATCATTGATCACGGACGGAAACCCCATCACGTCTGTCAATAGGGCTGACAAACGGCGCCCGCCGCCCGCACCCTTGCCCCCAGGGCACCTCCACGGTCTCAGGACTCCTCTGCTAGACTGGCCGTTCACCTTTGCCCCTCGACCCCAACCGCTGAGCCCCACCCCGCGTGTCCCAGAGCGTCCCTGCGTGGGGGTTGGGCGGGAAGTCCCTCTCAGAGCCGCCTTGCGGGGCCTATGGGTGCAATATCTATCCCTTCCCTCTCACTGCCCCATCTTTCACCATGAGCTCCTCTCCATCCTGTCCCCTTCCTCCTCTGTCTCTGTCCTTGTCTCTGTCCCCATCCTCTTGGCTGTTTCTTCACCGCTCCCTCCTCCCCCTAGTCAGTCTCTCTCTCTCTCAACTCTCTCTCTGTCTCTCTCGCTCTCTTCCCCCCTCTCTCTCCCCCTGCCCGGGAGTCCTCAGCTGTCAGCTGTTGCCATGCACTGAGGCTGTGGCTGAGGTTGTGGCATGACCGACACCTAGACAGGTAGAGATAGGGACAAACAGGAGCAAGCTGAGACAGAGAGACAAGCACAGAGCTAGAGAGACGGACACACACCCTGAGACATCAACACCGCCCCCCCCCAGGTGTGCACACAGTTGCCTTCACAGAGGTGGACCACACCGTAGAGGTGAGCACGAAGGCAGAGAGAAACACATTCATGCAGAGACAAGCACACACTAGAGGCACACTGACACACGGATGGACACACGTGGTTTACACACACACAGGAGCACACAGAGAGACAGACACAGTTGCACCACGAGACAAGTACACTCAACCAGGTACTCAGAGCCCACCCCTGCTTCCTTGCCTTGGCAGAGATGGATACACACACAGGTGTACGTTGGCACTGGCAGTCTACAAGGCAAGCCCAGGCATGTAGAGAGAGATATGGGGGTGTGACAGACGGGCACACAAAGGATCAGGGATGTAGGGAAGATGAAGCAAAGACAGACAGACAGTAGCCAGGAGGCAGGAACCTGGGTGCAGGTGGGTGGAGAGGAGAAAGGTAGGAAGGGGCAGGAATGGCCAGGCCCTAGGTATCAAGGCTCCAACCAGGTCCCAAGCCCAAGGGCTGCTGCAGAAGTGCACGGGGGCAGTGGGCCCCCCCAGGCCTCAGGTGCCCAGGACATGCTCATCACTGGGGTCTTGATCATCTGGAGTCCTGACCCACCCCATCTCTCCTCTTTTTGCTACAATCTCAGGTCACCCCCTTCTCTCTCCAGCCACCCCCACCCCCACCCCACTTCCCCTCTCTGTCTTGCCTCTGTCCCTGTATCTCTCCATCTCTGTATTTCTTATTTCTGTCTATATCGCCTCTGCCCCTGGTTCTGCCCATCTCTTCTCCATCTCTGTTTTAGGCCTCCTCTGCCACTCTTGCCAAGTGGGGAGTTTTTGAGGACTGCCTCCTGGTAGACCCTCCCCTGGCTGTTCCTGGAGGGCAGAGAGAGGATGCTGACTGGAGGGGTGTGCATTCCAAGCCGCAGCTGGGGGCCCCTCTCGCTTTGCCCAGGATCTTGAGGCGACAGGCAGAGAATCAGTGGCTCCCCGGGGGCGCCAGATGCACGGCTGGCAGAGGGAGAGTGAGGGGGTGGGGCTGGTGGTAGTGTGGTGGGGGAGCAGGCAGGCGCTGGGGGAGGGAGAGGAACCGGCTGGCTGAGGGTGGAGGGGGTGTGGCGGAATAGCCCGAGGGAGGAAAGTGAGAGGCTGGGCTGGGGTCCGCCCGCAGGTGCATAATTAGTGTGTGTTGGGGAGCGTGCTATGCTGGGCTACAGGATGAGCAGCGCTGCAGGAGCGCATACGCCACCTGGTGGACAGATGGGTACACAAGCCTCCCTCTCAACAATCAAGGATTCCCCCTTTTTATCAGCCGGGTCTCTCAGTCCCGGGTTGGGGGGCGGCTTTGGGGAAAACCAAGGCAGTGGAGGATCTCAGAGCTGGCTTGGAGATGGGATCTCCGGGGTGAGAGGGACGGGGACGGCTCTTGTTTCTAGAGGTGCCTGAACTAGGGAGGGAAAGGGCACATAAGGCAGTACTCCCACTTTGGGAGTTGGGTTAGGGTTTTTTGCAGCTGACCTCTCTAAGCTAGTATTTTCTGTTGAGGGGGCAGTGGGGATCAAACCCTCTGTCAGCATAAAGATGTGTGACCTTCTTCAAGAAGTTCCCTTCTCTGGGCAGGGCCTGAAGTATACCTGGGACTCCTTTGCTTGTAGCTGTCCTTTCCTGTCCACCCCTGGGACGTTAAAATGATTGGTGAACTGGGTCTGTTGGTAGGCATAGGGCCAGGCAAACTGGTTTTCCCTGCTCCTCTTCACTCCAGGGCTCTCCCTCCTCCTGAATCCAGATTGGCATCTGATTAATTAGTCTCTATGAAATGTGAGATGTTAGTGCTTTGAGAACATCAGGCAGAGATAGCTGTATGGGACTACCCTGGAGGATCAGAGACCCCTTCACAAACCCGTGTATTCATTTCTCATGGTGAGACCTCTTGCCGTGGGAGATAATTTGGGCAGGGGGGGCGGTGGTGCCCTATGAAAGCCACAAGCAGAGAAACAGACCTTGGGATTAGCATCTTAGAGCCAGACGGAAACAAGGTCCAGAGAGGGAGGTCGCCTGCTCAAGGTCACACACCCACGAGAAACAGGGCTTTCTTGTCAAGTCCAGTGCTACCCCTTCCCCTGCACCCGCGAGGGGGAGAGAGCTTGGGGGAGGGGGCACTCTAGATCACGCTCAAGCCTACCTCCAGCCCGGAGCAGGGCTCCCTCTGGTGGCTGAAGCAGGCAAGTACAGCCCAGCTCCCAGAGTCTCCCACTCAAAGGTAGACACAAGTGGCTTTTTTCTTTTTCTTTGTTTTTTTTTTTTTTTACAATTTTATTTATAACAATATCTGTGTTATTTAGTTGTAAAGGATTTCAGCAAAAATTATTAAAACGTTCGTGTCCCCAAAACGGGGCTGCCCGTTTTGCCCTTCCTTGGTGCGCCCCACCTCTTCCCCAGGGGAGGGGAAGCTGGGGTACTGTTTACCAAAGAAAGTCTCCAGCCCTGGGGGCCACGTTGGGGGCACTGGAGAGGGGATGCCTGTCTGGAAGGAGTACTGAGTGTGGCCATCTCAAAGGTGCCCCAAGAATGGGGGCTGGGGCATGGGATGGATGCCCCAAGAAGTAAAAATCTCCATCCTTTCTTTGCTGCCCTAGGCAAAGCTGAATCTCCCAGACAGGGGCAGCAAAGGACTCTCCTCCCCAGAAGCAGCCCTCAGGGAGCTGGGGGGGGGGGGCGAACTACAGGGGAGAGCCCTGACAAAGTGTCTTGTACAGGGAGGGGGAGGCGGCACAACCAGCTCTTCCAGTGGGGGTGCATTTTGGTGGGAAGGTGGGAGGTGGGGGCCCTTCATACCTGTAAGCCAAAGGAGCCCCCAGAGCCTTCCATGTCCCCCCTCCCTGAAGGCAGCATGGGGGGCGCTGAGGAGCGGGCAGGAAGGAGAACGGAAAGAGATAATACTGTGCTCGCTTGCTCGCTTGCTCGCTTGCTCACTCACATATAAAAAGTAATTCCTTCATTTTTACATTTATACATCCCGGCAGGGCCGGGGAGGGCTGGCTGGGCAGGAGGGGGCTCACTGAAGGACTTCTCTGGCAGGGGGCAGGAGGCTCTCTGGGGGAAGTCCAATGGGGCAGGGGCCTATGCCAAAGGGTCCCCTATCTCGTCCTCAGGGCCCCGGCCCAGGAGTTCTCGCTTCTCATCCGTGCTGGCCAGGGAGTGGCGGCTGCCGTGACCACCCATGTAGAGTGTGGCGTATACGGGGTTGGTGAAGTTGGTGGGCTGCAAGGTGATAGAGGGTTCAGATGGGACTCAGAGGCTGGGTTCTATGGCCCCAGTACCCTACCCCCCACCTCTGTTCCATTATCCAACTCAACACCCTTAGACACCCCATCCACAGCCTCTTGTCCCTGCCCTGGAAGCCACCTCCTATCTTCCCAGCCCACCTTGTCAGGGTCCAGGGCAAAGTCAGCGTCCAGTAGGCCCCCTACATCATCAGGCTCCCCGCCTTCATACATCTTATAGGTGGGATTCCCAATCTCCACGTTCATGGCCCCATTGGTCATCCGCTGGTGCTGGAAGCCCTTTGCCCTGGGGAGAGGTAGAGGTACAGGGATCAGGGAGTCTAGGGGGGTAAGGCCAGGGTGGTAATGACTAGAACTTTCCAGACTCCCTATCACTCACCCCCGGACTCGCCACTTGTACCAGAATACCACTCCGGCTACCAGAAGCAGCAGCAGCAGCAGCAGCAGAGGGATCAGGATGGGGGCCATGTCTAAGAGGGAGGGGGTGGCAAACAGTTCAAAAGGTACAGGAGACACAGCCCCTCCAATTCCAGGTCCCAGCCACCCTGCCTCCCCACTCCCTGCCACCTACGTCCAGGCTGCTGTTGGCTGACCACCTGCTCTTCACACCGGGGTCCTGCCATGTGGGGTGGGCACCTGCAGACAGGAGGGCAGAGCTGAGCAGGCGCGACTTCCAGAGCCACGGCTACCAGGGAAATAGAGAGGGGCTACAGGACCCTGACGGTTCCACTGAGATTTGGGCAAGGGAGATGATTCAGGCCTTGGTGAGGCTCAGGCCCAACTCACTGGCACTCAGGCATCATCTTGCTGTTCATGGTGCAGGAACCGCCATTGCTGCAGTGGCCAATGCAGGTCAGGCAGCTGGGGGCCACTCGGCCATCAGAGCAGCTGCAGGAAGAAGTGAGGTGCTGGGTGCTGGGGCAGGGTTGGCAGAGGGGTGCCTAAGATGCTGAGGAAGGGGCAGGGCAGGGCTGGGAGGAGCAGATAGGGGGCACAGAGCTGGGAGAGCAGGGTCTCTCGAGGCAAAGCCGGCAGGGCCTCACTCACTTGCAGGTGACATCCCCACTCTGCTTGTTGATCATGCAGGTCCCATCCAGGCAGCGTTTGCACTTATCCACATGACACCTGGGCCCTTCAAAGTAGGGGGTACAGCGGCACTGCCGGGAGCCGTCAGCCGCCATTTGGCACGTGCCGAGATTCTCACAGTAGCCAGAGCACTGCCCTGTGGTTTGGGGGGGCAAGGAGATGTGTGAGGGTCCCCCCCAGGTTGTGTGGTGGGGAGCTGGACACCTGGGGGGAGCCCTAGGTCTTTTAGGTGACCCCCACCTCCTCCTGAACCCTCAGCTGCCCCACCTCACAGGCTACAGGGTACAAGGGCATCCTTGAGCATCCTGACAGGGCACTGCTTTTGCTTGAATAATCCTGATGCCAGAGAGCTCACTTCCTCAGGGGAAGGGCCGACACTTCCACCAGGGAGCACCAGCAGCCTGGGCCTGGCTGAGCTGTGCATGGCCTCCCTCCCTAGAACTCACACATGTGGCTACCACCCTAGGTTCCCCTCACCCTTCCCCGGGGCCCAGGGATGGCTGACTCACGGTACTGGCAGCGGTCGCCCAGGAAGCCAGGTAGGCATCGGCACTGGGGCTGGTTGCCCTGGTTGACAGTGCAGGTGCTGTTGTTGGCACAGTAGCCCGCACACACCTGCTGGGTGCATTTGGGGCCCGTGAAGCCCGTGGGGCAGCGGCACGTGGGCATGCCTGGTGGGAGAGGATGTGTGAGCAGGCCTGTGACCCACTGAACCACCCGGCCTCATTTAGAGGAGCAGGGCTTCAAGGCCCCAGGTGGGAGGCAGGCAGCAGAGGAACGGGGCACTGGGCTGTGGGCAGGAGGCGCCAGGGGAGGCAGAGGTGAAGGAAGGCAGGGCGGGGGCCGGGGCGGGGCCTGGGCCCAGGGTAGTCCTGTTGAGAGAGCTGCGGGCGTGCGCACCTGAGGGGGAGGCAGCGCAGGTGCCCCCGTTCTGACAGTGCTCCCAGCACTGGTCCAGCTCACACCTGTCGCCGGCGTAGCGGGGCTGGCAGCGGCACTTGGGCTGCCTGCGCGCATTGAGGAAGCAACTGCCGCCGTTGGAGCACTGCAGGCTACAGGCTCCCGGCCGAGGAGCTGTAGGAAGGACAGGCCGTGGTGGCTGAGCCAGGGAGGGGGGATTCAGGGGCTGCAGGAAAGAGGGTCCTGGGCTGAGGGGGCACAGGGAACGGTGTGAGCATACCATCCGGCGGGGGTGTTGGTGAGGGCACGGCCACACAGGTGCCATTGTCCAGGCGCTTCCCGTTGGGACAGGTGCAGACGGGCCCACTGGGGCTCAGCAGGCAGAGCCACTCACACTTCTTTCGGTCACAAGGGTTGGTCACTGTGGGTATGGGCCAGGGCGGGGGGAGGAGGCTGAGCCCTGTGGACCCAGAACCTTCCCTGCCTGCTGGGAGCCCAGGCCACAGCATGGAGACCCAACACCCCCAGGCCTCCCCTGCCCCAGCCTGGGCTCTCCCGCTGCCCACCTTCAGGCTGCTTGTGCTGGTGGTACAGGACCACGTCAGAGGCATGGCTCAGGCCGCCGGTCAGGTTGGTCAAGGGGCTGTGTCCGAACTTATGGATCTTGAAGACACGATTATTGATGTACGTGACACCATAGATGTAATCCTCAAAGACATCAATGCTGAAGGGGTGACTTAGGCCTGCGGGGGACACGGAGGGGACTCAGGCCCTGGTCGCACTCTGCAGGACTCATTCCGACCTCCGTGGCTCCCAAGCACCTCAAGTCCAACGTGTCCAAAACCAAATCCTCCCCCCCTACCCCCGCCACTTCTTCCTCCTCCTGTGGCTGCTACCAGCACAAGGGTTGACCACCCAGGACACCTGGAGTCAGGACCGACTTCTGCTGCCTCTCCCACATTTGCTAAGTTCCTACTGCCACCTTGTCGCCTCTGGGCAGCTCGATACTCATTGGTATAACGAATAAACAGACAGGTGGGCCTTAGGTGGGCAGGGTGGTGCCCAGCTGAGAGGCCTGGATGGCACCGCAGGACGGTGGGGGGCCCAGCTGAGGGGCGGCAGGTGCCAAGGGGGCGAGGTCCGGGCTGACCTCGTTTGCTGTCGGCGGCCACAATGGGGTCGGTGCCGTTGAGCCGGATGCTGCCGATGATAGAGAGCTTGGCATCTGCCCAGTAGAGCCGTTCGTTGTGATAATCCACAGCCAGGCCTGGGGGGACAGAGAGCATGGGGAGGACCCACCTCTCCCACCTCTGGTGCAGGGAGAGGGCAGAACTGCCTCCATGCCTATCAACCCCACCCGATGCCCAGAACCACTGCCAATCGCCTCCTTTGGAAAAGCCTCCACAACCCATCTGCCCCATCCCAGTCCAAGCTCCCTCCTTCCCTAGCTTTTGTGGGACTTTAGTGAACCTATCCCTTCCACACCCTTTGTCCCCTGCCGCCACGGACCTGTGGGCCACTGGATGTTGTCTTCTACCAGTGTTTCCCGCAGGGTCCCATCCATCGCTGCTGTTTCAATCTTGGGGTGGTTCCCCCAATCTGACCAGTACATGGTGCTGGGGATGCAGAGGGGTGAGTGTGGTTAGGACCTGAGGCTTCCCTAGGAGGCCAACAAAGGTGGGCCACCAGGTCCTGGCCTGGGCACAGGGACTTCTGGGTCTTAGGACAAGGGTGATCTATTTGCCTCCTCCAGAGAGAATCAGGGGGAGTCAGCTTCCTGGCCAGGTTAAGAATCTTTTCTTTTTTTTTAAGATTTTAGTTATTTATTTTTAGAGGAGGAAGAAAGAGGGGGAGAGAAACATCAATGGCATGGTTGCCTCTCATTTGTTCCCCACTGGGGACCTGGCCCACAAATCAGGCATGTGCCCTGACTGGGAATCAAACCTGCGACCCTTTGGTTTGCAGGCTGGCACTCAATCCACTGAGCCACACCAGCCAGGGCGGTTAAGAATCTTTTACTCTAAAACCACAATGTGCTGATCCAGAGTCAGCTATGTGGACAGAGCCACCCCCTGGAGCAAAGGAGCAGCCCACACCCTGGCTGCCCAGACCAGCCAGCCGAGCGGAAGTCAGGCCCCAGTCTGGGCAGGCCAGCTGGGAGCCCTGGGCAGAGGCAGCTGCGGGGGGGCGGGAAGACCTGAGGCTGAGGAAGACTCAACCACAGGCTGGTCTGGGAGGGAAACAGCACATTTGGGGTGCTAGGCCCCTGCCCCCGCCCCAGCCCCGACACCTCCCCAAGAGCCCTGCCCACCCCCTCAGTGGGTCCACCACAATGGCGTGGGGCTCGTCAATCATGCCGGAGATGAGCGTCTTGCGGTTCTCGCCCTTCATTTGCGCCACCTCAATCACGTCTCGGCCTGAGTCAGTCCAGTACACGTTCCCAGCCACCCAATCAATGGCGATGCCCCTGGGCATCTTGAGCCCTGAAATCTGAATGGGGGGTCACACTG
The DNA here is from genome assembly GCA_007922815.1 of Macrotus californicus. Classification (NCBI taxonomy): domain Eukaryota; kingdom Metazoa; phylum Chordata; class Mammalia; order Chiroptera; family Phyllostomidae; genus Macrotus; species Macrotus californicus. The sequence goes on from VMDR010000301.1 coordinate 99,097, forward strand.
TCAGGAGCTGCCACCTTCTGCCTTCCTGCCCGTTATCCACCTCCCAACTCTGCCAGCCTATCTCTGCTAAAAACTTATCCCAGACCGAGAGCTAACCCCCTGGATTTGAAGAGATTCTACGGACACTTATCTTATGGGACACCCTTAAAGCTTTCACATATTTTGCTACATTAGATATTATTACCCCACTTTGTTGAGGAATAAAGTGAGGCCCAAAGATGCCAAATAGGTTGGCCCAGGTTGACACAGTGAGTGGCAGTGACGACCAGGAATCGGACGTGGCTGTGAGGCTGGAGGCGAGTGTGCCTCCAGGGCCTGGCTGCTGGGGCTGCGGGTGGCCGGGCCAATGACAAATGCTCATGGCTCCGCCCACCCGCAGCCCTGCCTCCGCTGTGACCCTGACTGCCCTTGCCCTCCAGTCTCACTGCCCCTCCACTGTCCTTTCCCAGCTTGGCTCAGAACCAACTCCTCTTTGGAGTCTTCTACTAAGTCCATGCAGACCCCACCCAGCTGGGCGCTCACATTAAGGTGGGTGACGCCCCGGTCGATCTCTCGCCGGTGGCGATTGGAAGTGGTGGGTGGCGCAGCAGGGGGCAAACTTCGGTAGGAGATGGTGCCCGTGTGCCAGTTGGTCCAATACACTCGGCCAGCCTTGACATGGACGTCCATGGCATCGATGCGGACACTTTCGTCCCCCTGAAAAGCCTGCTCGTAAGCTGAATGGGGGTGACTGGGGAACAGGCTGCGGATCTCGTTGTCATCAGCGATGTACAGGACCTGGTACTCAGAGCCTGGAGGGGCAAGAGGCCAGAGGCAGGGTGTGGGGAAAGGCAGGCGCAGGAGGCAGGGCCGGGCTATCGGGCCTGGCTCCGGGAGGGGCACACCTGAGATGCACTCCCCAACGCAGCCCGGCCCCCTTCGCACTAACAAGGGCCTCTCTCCGAATCAAACCGCCCTGTCAGGAGCCTCTGCTCATCCCGCCGTCCCAGTGCCACCTCAGCCCTCGAAACGGCATCTTCTTCTGCTCCCCGGAGTCGATCTAGTGGGGCCTGCTGCTCCAGAAAGCCGTCTCCACTCCTCCTGCCCCAGGACTTCTGCCTCCTCATGGCCTCTGGCTGGCATCAGCAGGCTCTCTGCTATGTGCCGTCTGACGTGTGCTCACGCACGTGGGTTTTTGTGCACGGACATGGGGGTGTAGGCATGCTTGTGCATGAGAGTGCACTTGGATGTGTGGGGTGAGGTCACGTGGATGGGCATGCCCTCGAGTGCTCATGGGGTGTGGTGTGGTGTGTGGGCGTGTCCCGCACATGCACGAGGGAGCTGCAGGTGTGTGTCGGAGCAGACGGGCCAGAACTTAATGTTCAAAAACAAAAAGGTGAACTGCGTGAGGTGATGGATGTGTTAACTACTCGATGGGGGAAACGCTCACAAGCTGTACCCATGTCCAATCATCACCTAGTACCACATTAAACATCTGACAATCTTGTCAATTACATCTCGATAAAGCTGACAAAGGAAAGCATGAAGGGAATACGCCGGAAGGCACGTGTGACTGTAAGTGTGGCCATGTGCGTCTGCCCTGCCCCCCAGGAGTGGGGGGAGGAGGCACAGATGGGGTGTGCGTGTGCTGCCCCTGTCCCGACTCCCTTGGGCGAGCCGGCCCGGGACCACCCCATCCTAGGCGCGCCGCTTCTGTGTCCTGGGGTTGCTCAGCCCGCCCGCTTTTCCTGTCCCTGCTCCACTCGCCCGATACCTTCAGCCTTGCAGGTGTTGTGCGTCTTCATGAAGTTGCGTGCGCAGCTGCACAGGTGGCTGCCCTTGGTGTTGTTGCAGAGCTGCGAGCAGGTGCCGAAGCGTAGGCACTCATTGATGTCTGGGGGTTACATGGGCGGGTTGTGGAGGCGCCCCACGTGCCTGGGGTTCCTGCCTGCCCCGCCCCTGCCCCATCCCGCCTTCTTACCCTGGCACCCGGGCTGGCCTGGCACTGTGTGGAAGCCGGGGCGGCAGGCACAGTAGGCGGCTTTCTCGGTGTGCACACAGCGTGCCTCGTCCCCACAGATGCTGGCGTTGGTGGCACAGCTGGTCAGCTTGGGGTCTGTGGGGGACAGAGAGTGGAGCCTCTTCCCTGGGCCGCCCTAGGCCGAACGAGGGTCTCTGGCCCCCACGGCTGCCCGCGCCCCTCTCACCAGTGCTGCAGCTCTCCTCGTCGGAGCCGTCCCCACAGTCATCAAACATGTTGCAGCGCAGCGAGAAGGACAGGCAGCGCTGGTTCCGGCACAGAAACTCCTTCTTGTCTTTGCAGTGGGGGCTCTGAGCCGTGGGGGGCTCTGGGGAGGGTGGGGGCTTCAGGTCCTGGGCACTCACCGCCCTGCCCCCTCCCCCCAGAGGGGCCCCCAGTCAGTTGTGGGTGAGGGAGGGACCCAAGCCTGGCCCTCTCTCAAGCTTGCAGGGGAAGCTGATTAGACATTCAGTCCCCACCTCAACACCGAGGGCATTGGGCATCAGGAAGGGCCCCCAGGCTCTCAGCCACGGGGCCCCCACTTTCCGCATGAGCCCATTCCGCAGACACAGCTCCCACTTGGCCTACCCCGACGTCCTACCTCACTGCAGGCCCCCCAAGCTCTTCCCGGCGGGCCCTGGCTCACCACAGTCCTCCTCGTCGGTTCCGTCCCCGCAATTGTTGGTGCCGTCGCACTGGCGCCCAATCCACAAGCAGACGCGGTCGTTCTTGCAGCGGAAGGGCCGGTTGGGAGGGCACACAAACCGGGCTGCGGGGGCAGAGCGGCAGTCAGCCCCGGGGCAGCCGCTGACCCCCTGGGAGCCTGAGAGCCCCTGCATCCCTTCTGGGGGCCCCTCCGCCCTGGCCCTCAGAGCCTCACCACACTCCTCGGGGTTCTCATCTGAGTTGTCCCCACAGTCGTCCTCGCCGTCGCACTTCCAGGCCAGGGGCTTGCACAGGGTGTTGTTGCACTGGAACTCGTCCAGGGGGCACGTCCGCACTAATCGCCAGGGGCACAGAGCGAGCACTGAGCCCCAGGCTGCGGGTGGCGGGCCCTGCCCAGACCTCTCCCTCCACGGGTGGAGGCCCAGAGCAGTCACCGGCAAGACTGCACCCAGGGGCGATTTTCTACAGCCGGATGGCTGGGGAGGAACTGCCTCCTCTGGTATTTAGGGGAGAAGAGGTCTTTTTGGGAAGAGTGTCCAGAAGGGCCCGGAGAGCCCTATTTCTCTGGTGGTCATGGCAGGGCACTGGGGCCCGCTGTGCAGTTCACGGCAGATCCAGAGGAGGAGCGCTGGGCTGGGTCTCCCTGTCCTCAGCCCACAGGGCCGGGCCAGGGTGCCTGCCCTCACCGTCAGGGTCCCTGTTCCAAGCCCCAACCCACTCTCACCCCAGCTTCACACCACCCACTCTCAGCCCAGGCAGGAGAGCCAGGGCAGGCGCTGCCCCTCTGGTTGGGGGGAGGGGGCGGCCAACAGGCCCCTTGACCAAGTGCCGCTGCGAGGTGGGGGTGGCAGGAGGGGCTCACCGCCAGTGCCGCAGGCTTCCTCGTCACTGCCATCCATGCAGTCAGCGTCCGCGTCGCAGCGCCAGCGCAGGGGGATGCAGTGCCCACTCTTGCACTGGAACTGGTCCATGTCACAGCGGGGTGTGCAGTCTTTCTGTGGGCCAGGGAGCAGGCATGCTGGTCAGACCTGGGTGCCCCTCATCCCGGCTGCGACCCCCCCTCTGGTTTCCTTGCCCACCTCGTCTGAGCCGTCCGCACAGTCGTGGTCCCCATCACATTTCCAGCGCCCAGCAATGCAGCGGCCGTTAGCACAGGAAAACTCACTCTCCGAGCAGGGCCGAGGGGCTGGGGAAGGAGACAGGCCGCAGGAGGGTGGGCACGGGCACTCAGCCCTTGAGGGCCACTTAAGCCCCGGGCAGAGTAATGCCACCCACTGCTGAGTTTCTGAAGGCCACAGGTGACTGCGCATGATGACCAAAATGCTCAGCCGACCCTGGGCGGCTAACGGCTACCCTCACGGACCAGCTGGGCACGGAGGGCGCTGGCCTACCCTTCTGGGATAGACACACAAGAGAGGGCACTGTGTGTGGGGAAGGGAAGGGCGGGACCACTAAGACAAGCACCAGGGTTCAGGAAGCGGCCAGTAAAGGGTGATGGGCTGAGGCACAGCACGGGGATGGGTGGGCTCCGGGCAGAGGCAGGGGTGTGGTGGGAGCATGGCACGTCAGAGACACCTACCTCTGCAGCCCCGAGAGGACAGTGTGGAAATGGAGAGAAACGTGAGATGAGATGAAATGGTACAAACTCAAATACACAACATGGAGCAGGGCGGGGTGAGGAGGGAGGGGTTCCTGCCCCCCAGCCCTGGGTGGCGGCCACCTGCCCTGGTGCAGCTGGGTGTCGGTGGGGGCAGGGGCATTTAGAAGGAAGGTGCCCAAGATCTCCTGGGGGAGGGCCCCTGGCAGGCGGGCGGGGTGGGGCGGGCACATACTGCAGCTCTCCTCGTCCGAGTTGTCCCCACAGTCGTTGTCATAGTCACACTGCCAGCGGCCTGGCACACAGCGGTTGTTCTTGCAGCGGAACTGGTAGGGCTCACAGGTGCGCTCATCTAGGGAGGTGAAGTTGGGGGACAGTCGGGGACAGAGTCAGGGGCAGACGTCAGGGTCTCACATGGGCGTGGTCAGGATGTCCAGGAGTGGGGGAGTGGGGGTTCCGGCCTGATACTGGGGTGGCAGTGTGCCGGGCGGCAGGCCCGCAGAGCCCCAATTAGCTGCGGCCCAGCTCTGCCACCTGCAGCAGGCGCCGCCTCACCCCTCACCCAGGAAGGATGCCTTCCCCTCGGAGTCGGGGCTGCGGAAGCTCACCACACTCCTCCTTGGGCTCGTCAGAGCCGTCCCCACAGTCGTCCTCTCCATCACACTTCCAGCGTGCTGGGATGCAGCGGCCGGAGTCCTTGCAGCGGAACTCATCGACCCCACAGGTCATCTGGGCTGCAGGAGGGAGAGCCCAGTGGCGACAGGAGGCTTTCAGGAGTGGGCTGTGAGTGGGGAGTGGGTGGGAGTGGCTACTGAGGGCGTCGAGTATGGGGCCAGTAGGGGCAGCAGACACCATGGAGCTGCAGGGGCTTGGCGGGGGGCAGTTCTTTGCAGGACGTGGGCTCCGGGTTCCAGGGGCGCCAGGCAACTCACTGCAATTGGCGGGCTCGTCGCTGCCGTCCACACAGTCGTTGTCCCGGTCACACACCCAGACTCGGGGGATGCAGCGCTTGGTGATGGAGCATTGGAATTGGTTCGGGGCACAGGTCACCTCAGCTGTGGGGTCGGGGACAGAATGAAGACTTGCCCTTTCTGCCTCCCACCACAGTTCAAGATCACCATCTTCTTCCTCTTCCAAGCCCTGCCCCTCCCTGCTTCCGGCCAGCAATTTCTTGGGAGGAAGGAAGAGTTTATCTCCAATTTTGGTGCTTTTTGTTTGCTAGATCTGCACAGCACGTCTATCTCCCTACCAAGCATGATGATGGGCTTCTGAGCAAACCAAGTAACACCCCATATGACGTACATTCCCCTCTAGTAGCATTACTGGTGGTCCTTGGCTGGTGTAGCTCAGTGGATTGAGCACTGGCCTGTGAACCAAAGGGTCACAGGTTCGATTCCCAGTCTAGGGCACATGCCTGGGTTGTGGGCCAGGTCCCCAGTAGTGGGCGCACAAGAGGCAACCACACAGTGATGTTTCTCCCCCCTCTTTCTCTCCCTTCCCCTCTCTAAAAATAAAAAAATAAAACCCTAAAAAACCATCACTGCAGCGGGTAGATTTCAACGTGAATTGTGTCGTCTCCCCCCCCGCCCAGAGCCCGGGCACTCACGGCAGTCCCTCTCGTCATCCCCGTCTCCGCAGTTGTCCTGCCCATTGCAACGGAAGATGCCGGGAATGCAGCGGTTGGTGTTGGTGCACTTGAACTGACTGGGCAAGCAGACGTGGATGTCTGGAGGCGGAGAGAGAGCAGGGTAACTGATGGTGGATGGTGGAGCAGGGGCGGGGAGCGGGCGCCCCACTCCCTTTGTGGGGAGATGCGGGCTCGGGGCCTGGAGCAGCAGACCAGCCTGGAGAGGCTGCTGTGGACCGAGCTCCCTCGCCCTGAAAGCACAGCATGAAACCCCCAGGTCCCAAGGAGGGACGAAGGAGGGCAGAAGAGCAGCTGGGGCGGGGCAGCCCTTTACCGCAGTTGGCCTCGTCACTGTTGTCCTGGCAGTCATTGTCTCCGTCACAGATGAAGGCAGGGTTTGTGCAGATGCCCGTTGAGCACTGGAACTGGCCGGGGCGGCACTTGAACTCATCTGCCGGGAGGGGGGCTCAGCCTCAGAGGGGCTGTGGGTGGGCGTAGCCACGCTGGCCCTCCGAGTCAGGGGCTCCTGTGTGGCGGGGGGTACACACGGTGGGGGGGAGCCCCCTCACCATCCCCGCCTGGGCACTCACGGCAGTCCGGAGGCTCGTCCGAGTGGTCCCCACAGTCATCCTCCGTGTCACACTTCCACCAGAAGGGGATGCACTTGTCGTTCTTGCACACAAACTGGAGGGCAGGTGGGGGCAAGAGGGGTTGGTGGGGGTCTGGGGAACTCGGGGGTTTTCTTTTGAGGGGCTGGGATGTTTCCAAGGAGGAGCAGGGTCAGGGTGCTTTGGGAGGAGGTTGGGCCGGATGGAAGGCCAGGAGGTGGTGAGTGCAGGGAGGCCAGGCGAGGGGCTGTAGGTGTGGAGGGCAGGGGCAGGGGTGCTGGTGAGGGGGGCTCCGGGCCAGGGTGTGGGGGTGTTTGTGTGAGGTGACGGGTGTGAAAGTATTGCTGTGGGGAGACAAGAGGTAGGCAAGAAATGTGGGGGTGTTAGCGTGGGAAAACCAGATGCGTGAGGACATTAGAGAGGGTGCTGGGGTCTAAGGAGGAGTAGGGGGCACTGGTGTGAGGGGTTGGGGAGCGAGGCACTGGTGGATGAGGGTCCAGGGGGAAAGCCTCACCTGGCTTGCTGTGCAGTTGGACACACAGGTGCGCCCATCGCTGCCCAGGTAGAAGTTGGTGGGACAAGCACATTTGTGGCCGCCCCCGGGGGACAGCAGGCACAGGTTGCTGCAGCCACCGTTGTTGACCTTGCAGGGATGATTGGGCACTGCCAAAGAAGTGGTTCAAGGGCGGCTGGTTGGGCCACTCATGGCCCCCCCACCCTGCCAGGGCCCCACTCTGTCCAGAGGCCCCTCAGGCCAGCTCACCCCTCTCAGCGCACACCCCCGGCGACTTACCGTCTGGCTGGCGCAGGGCGTGGAAGACGTGCAGGTCCATGGGCCGGTGCAGCGTGCTGATGAGGAGGGTCTTGTTGGCACCTGTGGTCTTGTGGGCTCGGTTGATGGACTTGGTCTCCCAGTCGGTCCAGTAGACATAGTCCTCAAACAAGGTCAGGGCGAAGATGTGCGGGATGTCCTGGTTCAGCACTGCCAACGGGCGGGGACAGGTCAGCACTGAGAACATCCAGGCACCTTCCCAACTGGACCTCCTTAATCCCACAGGGGCCCATGAGGCAGGTGCTGCCTCAGTCCCAGATGGTTAGGCGGCTGCCCAAGGTCACACAGCTAGTAAGTGGCAGGGCTGGGGCTCAGCTCCCGGCCTGACAGCAGGCCCCTGCACTGCGGTGTTTACGGCTGCCTGTCAGGAAGCGGGGTGTGCCGAAGTGCGCCAACCCTGGGCCTCCCACTCCTACCTGCCTCGGGGCCCCGGCATCTGGCGCTATATACGGGAAGGGTCCTCATATCCAGGCTGACCCCAGGGGTGCACCCTGCAGCGGTCTGGACCCACACACCCCTGGAGCACGCCCTCTGGCTTTTACGCTCACTCTCAACCCAGAAGCCTGATCCCTTAGAGCTTCAGCCCATCAGGCCTGTGAGCCGGGGCTGCCTCCCCAGCGCACTAACCGACGTGGCGGTTAGAGCCGTCAAGGCTGGCAAACTCGATGTAGTCCTCCCGGGCGTCGGCCCAGTAGATGCGCTCGGTGACATAGTCCAGAGTCAGGCCATTGGGCCACGTGATCTTGGTGTCCACAATGACACTGCGGCCAGACCCATCCATGCCGATCCGACCAATGAGTGAGTGGTCACCCCAGTCTGTCCAGTACAGATACCTGGCAGGAGGGTGGGCCGTGAGCCCAGAGAGATCCAGTGACTGTCCCTCCAGCTCTCAACCGCGTGCGGCGGCCTGCTTCCACAGGCTCTCCCAACCCTCCTTGCTCGCTTACCCATTCTGCACGTCCACCACCAGAGCCCTGGGCTCACGGAGGCCAGAGCTGACCAGCACCGTCCGATAGGCCCCATTGAGCTTGGACACTTCGATGGTGTCCCGGCCTTTGTCACACCAGTACAAGTTGCCGCCCACCCAGTCCACAGCCAGCCCGTCGGGGTTGCTGAGGCCGGTCCGGTGCAGCACCTTCAGGCAGCAAGGGAAGGGTCTGAGTGCCTGGGAGCGGACCTTCCACCTCTCTGGGGCTCGGCTTCCCCATGTGGAAAGTGGGGAGCTTGCCCGCGAGGACAACGGAGAAGGCCCAGCCATGGGTCTGGCGTCAGCTGAGGCTCTAGGAAAGGGGTCTCTAGAGGAGAGACCACTCCCCCAACTCCACAGTGCCTGGGAGCAGCGATTTAAGGGAGGTCTGACACAGAGAAACTCACTGAGAAGGGAAAGAGCCAGAGGAGTCTCCTAGACCTTTCTTTGGGCTGAGGGGAGGGAGAGGTGATAACAAGCAGAGTCACGCAGTGACTCAGCAAGGAAGGGGGAGGGGAATAACTGGGGCAGTTGGGTGGGAAGCAAGGGAGTGGAAACAGAGAGAGGGCCCTTGGGGCGGGGCCCAGCGGGGGGAGGGGGGATGGCCGAGTCTCTGCCTGCACCCCTACTTGTGGGCTGGGAGCCGCTGCCAGCCTTACCTGCACATTGCTCCCGTTGAGGTGCATCCTGCGGATCATGCTGCCCTGGGTTGTCACGTCTGTCCAGTAGACCATCTGCTCTCGGTGGTCGAAGTCCAAGGCCACAGCATTGTTCAGGCCCTGGGTGAGGGGCAGGGACACGTCTGACTACAGAGCCGGGCAGTGTGGCTGGGGAAGGCTACAAAGTGTAAGGACACAGACCCCACAGGGGTGGGGGGGAGGGGGAGAGGGCTGCAGGGGCGAGGGCAGTCGCTGGGGCCTGGGCACCAGCGGGCACAGGAGGCTGGGTCTGCTACCTGCTTGAGCAGCGTGTAGTTGGAGCCGTCCAGGTTGAGCTTCCGCAGGTAGTACCGGTTGGCGAAGATCAGAAACGGCTCCTCGTCTGGAGACAGAGGGTCCTGGCTCAGCTACCAGCTGGGGGGGGCACATTCTGGCCCCCCAGGTCCCCAGCCCGTCGTGAGCTCTGCTGTGTCTGCCCTGCCTCCACAGCGCCGAGCTGCCAAGGCCATCTCACGCTCTCCACACCCCATCTCACCCGTCACTGCCTTGCAGCTGTGGGGGTCCCCGCTGCGGGGGGCGTAGCCCTCCACACACAGGCACTTGTAGCTGCCGTGGGTGTTGATGCAGAGCTGGCTGCAGGGGAAGGCGGTGCTACACTCGTCCACATCGGCACACGTGCGGCCGTCGTCCTTCAGCCGGAAGCCGGGGCGGCAGCGGCACTGCGGACACAGGGGCCTTGGTGGGGACCGGGCAGGGGTCTGAGCCTCCCCGGGATCTGACGGCCTCCCATCCGGGGGACCTGGACTCGGAGGCCCTCGTGGGGGACTCTGGTTCCTGCCACCAGGAAAGCTCAGACTTGCCAGGGGAGGCAGGCAGTGCAGGTGTGGGGTCGACGGTGCCAGTCATCTGGCTGTCACCCCAATAGCACTGGACTGAGTCCCCAATGGTCACTGCGTTTCCACATCCACAGGGCGGTGCTCAGGCCTCATCTCGTGTGACCCGTGGGCATCATTTGACGGAGCTGACCGTGCTCCTCTCCAGTGCTCTCTTCACTTGCTGTTCTTCAGCCCCAGCTGCTGTCCCCTCTCGGGTGCCTTGGCCTGCGCCCGTCCCCTCCCACCCTTGGGGTGGCCAAGCACAGGGTTCAGGCCTTGGACTTCTCTGCTTTTCCACCTATGCTCACTCCCTTGGGGGCCCAGACTCATGAACTTCAATGTGGTCCCTGCGGTGGTAACTCCCAGACTCCGTTCTCCTGTCCAGCTCCTCCCTTGAACGTCACCTACTTGACGCCTGCATGCCCTCTGTTGTCTCACAGCCCTTCCCTCACCCGCCAGCAAAGCCTGCCGGCTCCACCTTCCAAACAGATGCGGAGCCCACCCAAGTAGAGTTCTGTTTTGTTCCCTGCCGGTCCCCACTGCCGGGAATGCTGCCCGGCAGAGCAGGTGCTGCCTAGGTGCTTGCTGAACAAGTGAACGAATGAGGGGCACACCTTGAAGCCGATCTTGAGGTCTTCGCACTCCTGGCTGCAGCCGCTGAGCTTGGGGCTGAGACACTCGTTGACGTGGCAGCCCCGCTCATCGGAGCCATCGCCACAGTCGTCCTGGCCGTTGCAAAGCAGTGCCTCGGCCACGCAGCGCCCGCTGCTGCACAGGAACTGCGAGGGAGCGTAGCACTTGTGCTCTAGGGAGGGCAGAGGTGGGGTCAACGGGGTCCTGGCACCAGGCGAGGAGGAGTGGCCAGCGGGACGGGGCGGGCGCAGGCGCGGGCGCGGGGCGCACCTGGGCTGGTGCAGTGCGGGTTCACGGGGGCCTCGTCGCTCTGGTCGTGGCAGTCGCTTTCCCCGTCGCACTCCCACTGGCGGGAGCTCAGGCAGCGCCCGTTGGCGCAGCGGAACTCACTGGGGCCACAGGTCGGGTACTCTGGGGGAGCAGGGGCGGGTGAGGCGGGGGGCCCGGGCGCCACCCGCCACAGCCAGGACAGGGCCTGCGCCCCACGGCCTCGGGCTCACCGCACTCGGGGGACTCGTCGGAGCCGTCCGCGCAGTCGCGGTCGTGGTCGCACACGAAGTGCTTGGGGACGCACTGGCGGTTCTGGCACATGAACTCGCGGTCGTCGCACGTGCTGTTGTACACTGTGGGCGGGACACGGCCCCTCAGGACACAGCAGGGGCACGGCCCCTCAGGGCCCCCCACCACCGCTGACCGTCACCCCCAGACCTCCCTGTGGCTCAACGGGCAGAGCCCCGGACAGGGGTCCGACACCTGAGTTGTGGAGAGGGCTCTGCCACCAACCACCTGGGGGCCCTGCCGAGGCCCTTCCTCTGCTCGGCCTCAACTTCCCCTTGTGCAAAGTGGGGCTGTGCTACTTGCTGTCCACCCCACTCCTCACTCACAGCAGCCGGCTGTGACGCTCTCATCGGCGCCGTCAGCACAGTCCTTGTCTCCGTCACAGAGCCAGCGCTCGGGGACGCACACGTGGGTGCCCGGGCAGGAAAAGGAGTTGGGGCCACACGTCTTGCCTTCTGTGGAGGGAACAGGGAGCTGCTGACTCAGGAGCAGCTGGGGGCTGTCTCCGCTGCTATGCCGTCCCTCCTGCGAGAGGCTGTGTGTGTGTGGGGGGGATCTGTCCCTCCCAGGCACCTCCCCAGCTGGGCCCCGGCCCCCCTCACCACAGTGAGCCGCCTCGTCTGAGCCGTCCCCGCAGTCATCACTGCCGTCACACAGCCACTGCTTGGAGATGCAGCGATGGTTCTGGCACTCAAACTGGGCCTCTGAGCAGAACTTGTCTGGGGCGGTCGAAGGCCACAGTTAGAGCAGGGAGGAGACAGTGGGCCACACAGCTGGGCAGGCAGGTACCCATAGAGAGGGGCCCACAGCACCCCCCTGTGGGGGCTCAACAGGAGCTAGGGAGATGACCCCTCTTCTCCTGAGGGTCTGGGTGGGGGCCCGGCGGGGAAGGTCCTGGTGCCCTCTTCCCAGGAGGGCATTTTCCGGTGGGAGCTGAGAGGTGGGGCCTGGACTCAGTGGCTCTTGGGAAGCCCTGGTCCCTGGTGGGTCCTCTGGGAACCCCGCTCAGGTGCTGGGGTGCTGTGGTCACTCACTGCAGTGGGTCTCATCCTCTCCATGTTCACAGTCATCTTCCTTATCACACGTCCAGCTCATGGGGATGCAGCGCCCACTGGGGCAGGCGAAGTAATTCAGGGGGCATCGGGGGCGCTTCACACCTGGAGTGAGAGAGGCGTGAGGGCGCCACTCCCTCCGCGTGTCCACTGCCCACCACGCGCCTGATTGCCGCCGGACCTGGGCAGTCCCGCTCATCGCTGTAGTCCCCGCAGTCGTTGGCGCCGTCGCACACCCAGCTGGGCGCATAGCAGAGGGAGGTCCGCTCACAGGGCTGGAAGCGCACGCCCTTCACCCCCAGGCGGAAGTAGCTGCTGCAGTCGGTGGCACCTGGCGAGGGGTGGTGGTGGAGGGTGGCACCAGTTCCCTCCAAACACCATCCCAGGCCGCTGCTGGCCACATGGGGTCTTTGTGTGTTTTGGAAAGTTGAGTGGTGTCCTTCAGGTGGTGTGCTGTCCACACCTTCCACTCACTGCCCCCCCCCCCCCCATGAATCCCAGGGGAGCTCAGGCCAGGAGGCAGGGGACAGGGGTGGGAAGAGGCAAGCTGTGAGGGGCTGAGGCTGCCCTCGTGGGCCAGAAGAGGCAGAAGGGGATGCCGGGCAGGGTCGGGGAGCAGCACGCAGGAGCCAGGGAGGCCCCGGGAAGAGGCCCCACTCACTGCAGTTCATCTCGTCCGAGGCGTCATCACAGTCCACAAACTGGTTGCAGCGACTGGAGTTCCCAATGCACGTGCCGTCCCGGCAGCGGAACTCACCCGCACTGCAGGCCGTCTCTAGAACAGTGCCCACCCAGCACCATCACACTAAAGTCCTCTCCGTGGGGTCCAGGATGGCCCAACACAGAGTGCCCTGAACCAGACCCCTGGGGCCCGAAGCTCGGCCAGGTGGGGCTGGGGCAGAGGTGGAGGGTCTGAGGCCGGGCAGCACCCCACTCACTGTTGCAGGGAATCTCGTCGGAGCCGTCCCCGCAGTCATCCGCCCCGTTGCACCACAGCACGTTGGGCACACAACGCCCGTTGTTGCACTGGCGAAAGGTCTTCTTGCAGCGGCGCGCGTCTGCAGGTGGGGGAGCGGCCACGGGTCAGCAGCAGCTACAGCGGAGGGGCTGCATCTGCGTCTGACGGGGCGTCCTGCACGCTTTCCCTCTGGAAGCTGTGCACGGAGCCCCTGCTCCGAGCCTGGCACAAGGCTCACAGTGGCTCTGCCCTCCATGAGCTCCCAGAACTCCTAGGTCTTGGCTCTAGGTCATGAAGCTTTGGCTCCTCACTCCCATGCCCTGCCCGGCCGGCTGGAGGCCCGGGGCTGCCCGAGGTGGCTCCTTACTGCAGTAGGACGGCTTCTCATCAGACTTGTCCTTGCAGTGGGAGACGCCGTCGCACGTCAGGCTGAAGTTGATGCATTCGCCGTTGGCGCACTCGAACTCATCTTGCGCTCGGCAAGAGGAATTCACGGCTGGGGAAGGAGGCGGAGGGGCTTCGTGAGCCAGCGCCCTGGGGCCCCAGGCGCCCCTATCCCTCTCTCCCCGCCAGAACAGAGGTCACCCTCAGTTCCTCCTTGGTAAAAGGTTCAGGGGGCTGTTAGGGAGTCGGGGAGGAGCTGGTCCCCAGTGTGCACCCAGGATCCCCTGCTGGCACCCTCCCCCCTCACTCCATCTCACCCCGGCAGGTGAAGTCCTCCTGGAGGATGCGGCCCCCTCGGCAGGAGCAGTTGACATGGCCTTGGTGGGTGAGCAGACACAGGTCCTGGCAGCCCTCATTGTTGAGGCGGCACGGGGAGAGTTCACCTAGGGCAGGGAGGGAGGCGAGGGCTGAGAGAGCTGTCTGCTGGGCACAGACGAGATGCCACACCCACACCTGTGGTTTCGATAAGCTTCCAGGCACTGGCCGTAACGGGCAGGTGGTGGAGGGCCAGGTGCGGGGTGTTTGGAGCGTCTGAGGTGGAGTGACACGGAATTCCAGGTGCGGCCAGTCAAGTCTGTGGAGCCGTCCGACCACGTGTGTGGTGGGGGGCCCAGGGCCTGGGTGGGAGGCTGGGGAAAGCTGCAGGACTGCACAGGGGACACCCAGGCAGCCAGGCCCAGTGTGGGGATGAGTCTGCATGTCCCGCAGAGGGAGGTGCAGGCGAAGCCGGGACTGCAAGTGTGTGGCCAGGTCCCGGGGGGGAGAGGCGAGAGTGTGTTCTGAGACGTCCACAGACTCAGAGACCAGAGGAGGGTGGTGCGTGTGTGTGTACGTGTGTGCGCGCATGTGCTGGCAGGTTGGGCAGGACAGTAAGGCCGGAGACAGCGGCCCCACTCACAGCTGTTGGTGTCATTGGCCACGGCGATGATGCCCATGGGCTGTTGGGGGATGTCCACGCGCAGCATCTTCATGTCGCTACCCACGTACTTGTTGGCCCGCTGCACAGCCCGCCGCACCCAGTCGGTCCAGAAGATGTGCTCCCCGTACACGGCCAGCCCAAAGGGGTGGACTGGCTCCGACTTCAGGATCACCTGCGGAAACAGCACCATCACCGTCGCAGGTGTCGCTTGGGCCTCTCACCCTGCCTCCACCCCCTGCAGCTGGCTCCCCGGCCTAGGCCCCTAGCCTGTCACAGAATGGGAAGGACCTGCACCGGCATCTTGCCATGTCCCTCACTTAACTGATGAGGAAGCCAAGCCTGGAAGGGAGAATTGCACAGGGCCACACGGCTAAGTAAGGGTCTGGATGGGACTCCCGGGGTCTTCCTACCACATGGCCTCCCTTTCTGCTACTCTGCCTAGCTGGTCTCCTCCTTGGCTGACCAAGCACCCCCAGCCCCCACCCCCTGGTGCCACCGCCCCACCTGCCCTGGAGACTTACATAGCGGTGGGAACCATCGTACTCGCACCGCTCGATCTTGTCCAGGGTGGCATCGGAGAAGTAGAGCTTCTCGGCTCGATGGTCGATGGCCAGGCCGTTGGGCGTTCGGATGTCCTTCTCGATGAGAGTCAGGGCATTGGCTCCCGACAGGGCTGCTCGCATGATGCTGGGGTGCTGCTCATTCCAGTTGGTCCAGAACATCAGGCTGCGGGAGGAGAGGGACATGAGGAACGGGTCAAAGCCAAGGGGTCTGCATGGAGGGCCCAGGCCAGGGTATGCAGATGATCTGAACCCAGGGGTGGGCCAGGCTGTGAACTGGACCCCAGGTCCAAAGGTAAGCTTCAAGCTGCTAAGGCCAACATAGCCCCGGTGCCTGGGAAGGGTGCAGCTGCTGCAGCCCGTGTGCATGCACGCTCCTTGGCGTCTGTGGCACGAGCACCTGCCTTCACGGAGACAGCGAAGCCGAGCAGCCATGTCAGTGAGGCTCTGGGCTCCCTGTCCCAGCTCCGCCATGGACCCCAGGGGGACCTAACCACTCGGTGCCTCGGTTTCCTCCTCCGTGATGTCGGGATACTGCTGCCTGTCCCATAGGGTGGTTTGAGGACCAAATGAGTGAATATTCATCTTAAAGACAGCCAATAAATGCTGTGCAAGTGTTTTCTATTATTTTATTGATGCTCTCTCCTCCTTGCATCCAGGAGACCCCTGTTGAGTGTCTATTTTGTCCTGGGTCCTAGGGAGGCATGGACCCTGCCCTCAAGAAGTCTTCAGAATCAACTTCTCCGTAATTTCAGGCCTGTGCGTATTTGGGGTCTGAGCCCCAGCTCAACCCTTGTGCGAGCCTCTCCGCCTGCTTTCAGTAGAGAAGGCGGTGGGGCTGGCTGGCCCCACCATGTTCCTCTCCGGAGTGGGAAGGCTCCAGAGATGGGTGTGGAAGACCTCAGGGCTGGTGAAGCACTCCAGCGGGTGTGACAGTGTGGCCCTCACAACACCTGCAGGGGACCACGATTCCAGGCCCTCAGTCCCAGGGACTCGACTAGGCCTGGGCTGGGCCCGCGAACCAGTGAGGCGTCCTCGTGCGTCCTGGAGTCCAAGAGCTAGTAAGCTGCACAGGAGCCAGCCCTGGTCTCCAGTTTTCTGAGGGTCTGCCATCCTCCTGCCCCGGTGCCTCTGTGCAGCCCCTCCCCCAGCCCCTCTGATGTTCTGGCCACGGAGTTGTCTTCAGCCAGTGGGCTTGTGTCACTTGTGCTCTGGGCTCCTTTGCAACCTCGGCCCAGCCTCCTGGGCCATCCTCAGGCCTAAATCACCCGCCCCTCCCCCACAGGAATGTCTTCTTTTTAAGATTTTATTTATTTTTTTTTTAGAGAGAGAGGAAGGGAGAGAGGAAGCAAAATGTTGATGTAAGAAGCAGTTGCCTTACGTATGTGCCCCGACTGGGAACTGAACCCGCAACCCAGGCGTGTGCCCTGACTGGGACTCAACCTGGCAACTTTTCACTGTGAGGCACGAAGCCCAACCAACCGAGCCACACTGGTCAGGGCCCCATCGGGATTTTCTGATCAGGTGTGGGAACCCTGATGGACCCTCTCTGCCTGCAGCTCCTCTGCTGGTGCTCTTTCTGAGAGTGCCCCGTCTGTTCTGCCCTTCCCTGGCCTTTCCACCTCTGGGCCCTGTGCCAGCCCTGCCCCCACAATGCCTCTCAGTCACCACAACGGCCCTGAGCGGCTCTTCAGCGCTTCCCACCGATAGGATCTCTCCCCGGCCAGGTGGCTTGGACGGGCCTCCAGTCAAGGTGTCCACACAACAGGTGTTCAGTGAACAGCCTTTGCCTGAAGCTTGGAGTCCGAGAAATACATAGGACCTACTACGTGCCTCAGACGTGGCTCTCTGATGAACAAATCAATCAGCAAGATAGAAGACCCTCCACAGCCCCTGTTCTGATCCTCCCCAAGGTTCAGGCACCTGAAATATTATCATCCTCATATGACAGAGGAGGAAACCGAAGCTCAGAGAGGCCATGTAGATGGTCCAAGTTCAAATAGCAAGGAAGTGGCTGAGCTCAGGTGAGAGGCAGCCCTTCGCCTTCTGCCCAGGTCTGCGTGGGGCAGTTTCTGCCGCTCTGTGAGCTGCCCCCCTCATGCCCCGGCCACTCACTTCTGGCACTCGTCCAGCACAAAGGCCCTCGGGTGGTCGTCTCCTGACATGGTGATGACCGTCTCCCGCTCGAAGGCCCCTGTGCGGGTCTGGTCCACTGTGTGGCGGGTGATGGTGGACGTTGTGTAGCTCGTCCAGTAGAGAGTGTCCCAGCCACGGTGATAGGCCAGGCCTTCCACAGAGCCCACATCTACGAGGAGAAAGGAAGAGCCATTGAGTTGGGATAGGGCCAGAAAGCCGTGCTAAGGGGGACAGCCTGGGGCATCCACGTCCCTGGCATATGTTGGAAGAGATGTGTAGGACCTGGGGAGCTTGTGGGGGCACAGCCCCTGGTGCCCCCAAACCCTGTGGGATCACCCTGTTTCCCACCCGAATGATGTACGGGCCGTCTGCCGGACCCTTCTTCCTGCACCTCCCATTGCTGGGCACATCTGACTCCATGCTGTGGCCACATGTCCCTGGAGCTCAAGTTCTGCCGTGTTGGGTGTGAACTGGGTTTCAGTAAATCAAATCCTACTTGGGCTGAACTGGGGGAGCTTAATTAAAAGAGACCCTGAACTAGATTGCTATGTAGACATCTTAAACTCAGGTGAAAGAATTGAAAAAAGGTGTTTAAAAGACTTTATTTATTTATTTTTAGAGAGAGAAGAAGGGAGGGAGAAAGAGAGGGGAGAGAAACATTGACTTGCAATTGGTCACCTCTCACATGCCCCCAAATGGGGACCTGGCTCGTAACCCAGGCAGGTGCCCTGACCGTGAATTGAACCAGTGACCTTTTGACTTGCAGGCCAGCGCTCAATCCACTGGGCCACACCAGCCAGGGCTCAGGTTAAAGAATTAAGTGCACAATGAGAGAGCGACAGTGCACTAGTCTCCAAGAGGAAAAGACTTTGGGGTTTTAGTGGCTTCAAGCCGTATGACCACATGGTTGCCAGGAGGCAGCATTAATGGCAGCATTGTAGCCTGAACAATGGCCTGAAGGGAGGGAACACTCTGCCAGTCTCTCCTGATCAAGCCCAGATTGCAGAGTATCGAGTTCAGTTTTGGATACAACATTTTAGACAGACATGTGGACTGGACTACGTGAAGCAGAAAATTTCCAGAGGAGGCTGAAAGGACAGGTCTGTTCTTACCGCCACTGTATACCCGACACCTAGCTCACTGTCTGGCAGGTCTTTATGGATGGGATGAACGAAGAAATGAACGAATGAATAAATGAACAAATGAATGAGTCAGAGGACCTGGGGGTAGGCGGGGTGGTCCCAGCCCGGAGAAGACGAAACTGTACAGCAGGCATGTCAAACTCATTTTCACCGGGGGCCACATCAGCCTCACCTTCAAAGGGCTGAATGCAATTTCAACTCTTTAACAGTTAAGGAGTAGTTACATTTATACAGTCCTAAAATTATTTTGGCTCTTTGAAGGCAACCGTGAGGCTGATGTGGCCCTTGGTGAAAATGTGTTTGACATCCCTGCTGTAGTGGAACAAGATAGTTTTTAAACAGCTGAAAGGCCATCCTAGGATGACAGCTGAGGCACCCACTACCCTTCATAGGAATGGGCACAACACGTCCTGTGCTAACCTTGCAAACCTGCTGCCTCAGGTGTTCCTGTCTCTACACAGACAAGAAATTGAGGCTTGGGGAGCATAGGCAGCTTGCCCAGGTGACTGAAATCCTGTGCCTGGGCTTGAAACTGGCCCAGCTCTGCAGCCCATGCTGTGATTGCTGGACACACAGAGGACAGCTGGGGCTATTTCTGTGAGGCTGGGGGGAGAACCAGGACCAGAGGAGGGAGCAAAAGGGAGACAAGGCTGCGTCCAAAGGAGAAGAAACGTTTCAGTAACTCCAACGGGCACAGTGTGATCCGCTGGCAGCCTGTCACCGCTGGCAGGGACACCGAGGCAGGTGCGATTCAGATGGGGCATGGGTGGGCTGGCTGAGGTCTGCCAACTCTTCTACCCTGAGTCTGTGCTGCCCCTCCCTGCACCCCGCACCCCTTCCTTGGAAGACTTGGAATTGGGGCTTACTCTCCACGATGGTGACCCTCCCTGTGCCGTCATCGTTGATCTGCTGGATGTTCCCAAAGTGGATGTCACTGAAGAAGATGCGGTTGGGGGTGCCTGGGGAGGTGCCTGCTCGGTAGTCGAAGGCCAGAGCGATGACGTTCTTCATGTGCTCCGGGTCCTCGAAGGGCTGCACAGGTGCGTTGAGGTTGCGCTCATCCGACAGGTGGATGCTCTTGAGGATGGTGCGCTCCGAGTAGAGCAGGTAGCCGGCGTACTCACGGCATGACTCTCCGTCTTCAGCCAGCATCCCGTGGGCACAGGCGCAGGCCCGCTGCCCATTGCCCCGATATAGGCACAGCTGCTGGCACCCACCGTTGGCTACGGCACATATGTTGGTGCCTGGGGGGAGGGCACAGGGGGACGAGAGGGTTACGGAGGGCTGGCCTGCCTTGGGGGAAGACTCACTGGTGCTCTGTCATCTCGGCTGGGTGGCGCCCTGCTCTGCCTCAGGATCTCCAGTCCAGACAACCCTCCAGGCCCCTACGGCAGGCAGCAGGTCAGTCCTAGAGCTCCTCAGCTCCTGCTCGCCACCCTTGGGTCTCTGGGGCCACTGGAAAGTTCCCCCTTGCGTCTTATTTCTCTCCCAGCCCCCTTCACTCTGGGTTCTCTGGGGTGTGCACTCACAGGCCAGGGCCCCTCTGGCCTCTCCCGCCGAGTCTGGAGCCTGGCCTTACCTTTCTGCCGGTCCCGGTTGAAGACCTTGATGTCTTTGAGCTGGACACCGATGCCCGTCCGCAGGGGCACAGAGTCGGTGGCATTGTCCTTGCTCCCACGTTTGATGGAGCCATTGGCGTGAGTCCTGGGGGAGGGAGGGGCGGTCAGCAAGGCGTGGCTGGGCCAGGAGCAAGGGGCAGAGAGCAGAGGGGAAGGCCAGGACAGAAGCCCTCACCGGTCACTCCAGTAGATGAAACCCTCGAACACAGACACGGAGAACATGTCCATGTTATTGCTGGACAGAACCACCTCGCGGTTCTCTCCCGTCTCCAGGTCAATCCGCTCGATCTTGTCTGTCCGGGCGTCGCACCAGTACAGCTTCCCGTCCTGCAGGCCAGAGGCGCCCACCTCACTTCCAGGGCTCCGTGCCCCCACTCACTGCTTCTCCTCTTCCTCCACCTCCTCCCGATCCCTGACCTGCTGACCTCCAGAGTTCCCTCCAGTCCCCACTTCTGAGGGACCTTCCGCCACCATCTCTGGGGTGGTAGGAGTCCTACTCTGGAAGGGGGCTGTGTCCACATCTTCCTACCCAATGGGAAGCCAGCACAGGGAGACTCACAGTGGGCAGGGCATGGGGTCAGGGGAGCTTCCACCCAGGGCATGGGGTCTACCCCTCGACCGCTGGGCCAAGCCGGTGTCCGAACCTGGTAGTCCACCGAGATGCCGTTGGGCCAGCTGATGCTGACGTTAACCAGTACCACCCGCTCGGTGCCATCTAGCCGAGACCGCTCAATACGTGGGTACTGGCCCCACTCAGTCCAGAATAAGTACCTGTGGGGTGGAGGCAGACATGGGTCTCAGCCCCCAGAACATGGGGGAGAGGGACCCCTGTCAGTGTGGGCTGTGGCCAGAGTGACTGGGCCAGACCAGAGACAGGAATGGGGACTGGCCAGGCTGTCCAGCTTCTCACCCCTTCTCCGGGTGAACAGTGATGGCCCGGGGCTTGTCCAGACCCTGGGAGATGACCACATAGCGGAAAGAGCCATTGAGCCGGGCGACCTCGATGACATCAAAGCCCTGGTCGGTCCAGTAGATATTGCCTGAGGAAGGAGTAGGTGGGTGCTCAGTGTGGGGGGTGGGGTGGGGACGTGCATACCTGGTCCCCTCCCAGCCCCCAGCTGCCCCTGCTGCTCCCCCATCTGCTCCTGCCTGCCCCTTCTCCTCAGATCCCTCCTTCTGCACCTATTTCCCCCCATCCTCTGCCTCACCCGGAGCCCCACACTCTGCCATGGCTCACCTGCAATCCAGTCCACTGCAATGCCCTCCACGCGCCCAATGCCATTGGTCACCACATCCTCGCGCCACGTCTGATCTCGCTTAGCCCGGCTGATGGTGCTGAGGCCCATGTCCACCCAGTAAATGGTGTCATTTTCTGGAGGTGGAGAAGCCAACACAGGGAGGTCCAACAAGGCAGGGCCAAGGTGGGGGTGACTCACGTGAGGTCAGGATAGAGGGGGGTGAGTGCTGGGGGACAGGGGCTTGGAAGGGCAGACAGAGAGGGGTGGGGACAGCTGTGTGTAAGTGTCCCCCCCAGCTGAGGTCAGGCTGCCTGACACTGGACCCCCAAGAACATACCACCCGTAAAGGTCACGCCCCACTACCCACTGCCATCAAATGGCTCACCAGCATGGAAGTCGATGCCGACAGCCAGGGAAGTCCCCGACACGGGCACCAGGGCGTCTGACTTGTCATTGGGATCCAGGGGGATTCCTCGGATTCCCTCATGCACAGAGTACAGGAGGAAAGAGCCCACACCTGGAACAAGAATCCTTCAGGCATGGGCCTCATTGACACCTGTTTAAACTCGGTTTCTGTCACCCTCAAACCTGCATCGCTCCTTTGCATCCCTCCTTTGCATCCCCTTGGATATCTTTCCCCCAGCTATGATCCCCCCCTCGACACACACACAACCGCGCCCTGGGGAACTACCTGCAAGACCGCTAGCCTCCCACCAGAGGGCAGCAGAGACCTGGCTATCTCTCCCTGTGCTCTGACCTCCGGTCCTGCCTCTCTCAGTACAACCCTGCTACGGCAAAGGGTGTTAGGAAGAATCTGGGAAGGTTCAGACAAGATCATCACACCGCACGACTCTCAAATTTAGATTTCCACCCGACTTCCCTCTGTCCTCTCCTCCCTCTAGCACCTGAAACTCAACATTTGCAACACCTTGCTCCTGAGCCAGTCTCATTCTGGTTTCCCATTTCTTATGAGGCGTCACACGCATGCATCCCAGAATCCTCTCTTGCCTTTATCACTTGATACAGTGTGTCCCCACATGAATCCCCAAATGGGCCAGGCTGCTCAGGCTCCATGAAAAAGAAAGATTCATGGTTGAGTGAGTTGGGGGAAACTCCAAACACTAGTCTTTTCTTGAAAAATGTTCAGTGCAGATGAGCATATTCAAGGCCCTCAGACGTTCTATAGCAAAAAAACCCAACTCTTATATTTTGTTCCACCCAGTGTTAGCTTCCGTAACACCCACCCACATCAAAGAGGGAGGTGCCCGGGAGTGCACTTTGGGAAACGCTGTCAGGGGCAGGTTCTTGGGAAATGTCTCTGAGTTTTATCCCTTCTCTTCAGCCTCAGCCCAGGCCCCATCTCCTAATACTGGGGTTATTCTCACAGCCTCCTAACGGGTCTACTGCCTCAGTTTCTCCCTCCCCCATTGAGCTGGCTCTGTGCAGCCAAGTTAATCTACCCCAAACACCGATTTCCAGGCACGCCTGGCTGAGACCCTGTGGCCCTACCCTCTCTCATAGCCTGTCACCACGACTCCCCCACACCCTGCCTGCCACTGGACTTGGCACCTCAGGACCCCGCACACACCTTTTCGCTGCTCTAGACCTCCTGCCTGGTGCATCAGCCCTTCCCCTTTGAGCCACACACTTGAACCCGACTGGTCCGGTAAAACCTAGCCCATAGCACACCCATTCCAGGCAGGCGGCCCTGGCACTGCCTTTTGACGTCTGTTTCTCCAAAATCCTACTGGAGTCGGAGCTACTTCGTGATCCAGTTTCACCTACATACCAGCCCCCCTTCTGGTTGAGGCTGCAGAGCACAGGGACAGGGACTTTGGTCCCCTGGCTGCCCCCGCAGCACCCAGCACAGAGGCTTACTTACTAAGCATCAACAGAGGCCTTAATAATACCCGACGAAAGCAGCCCTGTTGCCAAAGCGAGGACAGGAGGGGGGGCTACGAAGCAGGACTGATCGGTGCCGGGGACCTGGGTCAAAGTGGAGGGGAGAAGCAAGGCCACTGACCCTCACAGGCCTGCTGGCCACTCCGGAGGCTGTAGCCGGCTGTGCACATGCAGGAGCGGGTGGACTCCGACGTGGGCAGGCAGAGCTGGGAGCAGTCCCCATTGCTGACACTGCAGGGGTTGGTGCTCTCGTGCCCTGGGGGTTGGGGGGGGCAAGCGTAAAAGGGTTAGCAGCCATCCTTGGGACCTCAGTGTCAGGCTCCTGCTACGCAGGGAGTAGTCACTGTCTCCACCCTGGACCCTGTGGGAGTCACCACCCAACTCCGCTGTCCTCCTGGCTCCAGCCCAGTGGCCAGGGTGGCTGTGAGCCTATATGGCACTTCAATGAGGATCAGAAAGGGGAGCCCCTTTGGGCGGTGAGAGGAACCCACCCCCATGTTCGTTCCCACACACTAGCTTTCCCAGAACTTCCTGTAGCCACTGCTGGCTGCAGCCTTGACCTCTTTGACTCCCACCCCACACCCTCTGCCCTTTGACCCCGTCTCACCCAGCTGGACGCTCTCGTCATAGACCTTCATGTGCATCACTAGGGTGGTGCTGTTCCGCAGAACCACGGAGCCCGAGCCGTCAGCCTTGCTGCATGTGCCCATCTTCTCTGACACCTGATCTGCCCACCACAGCTTGTCCCCTGGAGCGGCAGGAGGGGATGAGACGCTAGGGAAGGCCCTCCACCCACCCCGCCCGGTTCTGCTGAAGGGCCTGGCACGTTAAGCAGCCTGCCCCCAGGCCAGCTCCCATCTTCCCAGCCCACCTAGCCTGGCCTGGTCTGCTCCTGTCCCTGCTCCCACCCAGTGGCCCTCACCCATGATGGCCAGCGCTGTGGCCTTGCCCAGCTGGTTCCTCATGGCGTCAATGATCTCGAGCCCACTCCCATCCAGATTGCAGCGGTTGATGGTGTGGTTCCCAGAGCTGATCCAGTAGAGTTTGCTTTCAGGGAAGTCAATAGCCAGGCCTGGAAGAGGGGTGGGTGGAGAGCATGACACCTGCCCCAAACAGGCTGCTCATGCCTAGGAATGTGTGAGGGGTGTGTGGTTTTGGAGGGAGGCTGGGAGTCTGGGGAGACAGAGGGGCAAGCGCATACCCACAGGGCCCTTCTGGCCACTGAAGAGTAGGGTGCGGTTGCTGCCGTCCATATTGGCCATGCTGATGTTGTCACCGTCAGTCCAGTAGAGCTTCCTGGGGGAGGGAGGGATGTGGGGAGGGGAGGCTCAGAGTCCTCTTCTTCCCCCGCCCACACTTTACACTCCCTAACCCCGGGCCTGGAACCCACCCGCGAAGCGGGTGGACGACCAAGCCGTGGGGCTGCTCCAGGCCCTGCACCACTGCGTTCTTGAAGGAGCCATCCAGCCGGGCCACGTTGATCTGCTTCTTGTTGGTGTCGTAGCTTGTCCAGAACAGGTTCCGGGACACCCAGTCCACAGCCAGCCCATGGGCATTCGGCAGGTCTGGGGGCACAGTGGGGAGGCAGAGGTTGGGAGGTGGGGACAGCCTAATTTCCGTGGGAACAGGGATCAGAAAATCAGGCCGGAGTGCTTCGAGGGACCCAGAGGACAGGAAGTGGGCACTGGGGCCAGGGTAGGGAGCGAGGGCGGGCAGGGAGAGCCTGTGCCCGCGGGGCCGGCGGGGCCCAGACAGAACCTGCGGAGACGACGGTCTCCACGCCTGTGCCGTTGATGAAGGCCCTCTTGATGGCCTGTGTCCGCACATCCGACCAGTACACACGCTGCTCGCGGGCGTCGTAGTCCAGCACCGTGACATTGTCGATATCGGGCACCGTGAAGGAGATGATGTAGTTGTAGTAGGGGGCGTCCAGGTCCACCCCCCGGATCTCCATCTGACGCGCATACAGCAGGAACTTCTTAAACTCTGTGGAACACGGGGCAGGTCACTGTGGGCAGCCCCTGCCTCCGTGCTTCCCACCCAGATTAGGGCTCCTGCTTCTTCTTGTTCCTTCCATTAACTGCTGACCCTCAGAGATCAAGAAGTGCCTCCACTGGGTATAACTTCCCTCCGAAGTCCCAGCCTTGCCTTATAGAGGCGGCCCCTGGAGCCTCACCCATCAGGTCCCCCCCGACTGGACTGTCTACCTCCAGCTACAACGGGAGGCCTGGGTGCTGACACCTTCCTCTGCGGCCTTGGCTCTGCAGAGTGGGGGGCTCCTACCATAGCAGGTGGTGTTGTCCTTGTGGAGCTTCATGAGATGCGGACAGGCACAGGAGACTGTACGGTTGTAGTTGATAAGACACAGGTGGGAGCAGGGGCCACGGCCCCCATTGGCCTCACAGGGATTGGGAGCTGCGTGGGAGGGGCAAGGAGAAGCAAGTTCAGCCTGTGACTTACGGGCCCCTCCCTGGCCTTTCTCACCTGAACACTCCCCCTTCACCCTTGGTCATCGTCCCTGTTTCAGTGCCACCTGCTGCCGGCCCTTCTCTGTCAGCAGGCTACCCTCCCCCATTCCAGCCCAGACTCCCACCTGTTCCCATTGCCCTCTCCTCTCTTAAGGGCCTCTAACAAGGTCGTGGGCTCCTTCAGGCCCTTACCCATGGGCTGCCGGGAGGGGTGGTACACCTGCAGGTCAAAGGGCTGGGTATTGGTTCTCTGCACCACGGTGACATTGTGGCCAGTCCACTTGTTGGCCTTGGCCAGCGTGTTCGTTCGCCAGTCTGTCCAGTACACCTCCCCCCCGTACAGTGTCACTGCAAACGGGTGCGACAGGAACTCGTGTCCCCGCAGCACTTCCATGTGGCCGGAGCCGTCGTAGCGTGCTGAGTAGATGGCATCTGACCTGAGAGCGTGGTCAGGGCAGAGTGAGGGTGCTGGCGTCCCCCCAGGCCCTGGCCCACAGCCCCCACCTCAGCACACTGCAGCCAACCTCCTGCCAGCCCTCCTGGCCAGAGAAGGCAAACAGAGTGACCAAGCGGCAGGACCGTGTGGGTCCAAGTCTAGGACCCCGGTCCCCAGTCCCCAACTCCCTCACTCCCAGCACCTCTCCCCAGGGTGGCCATTAGCACACAGCACTTTGGTGGAGGTTAGAAAAAGGCACCCCCTCTGCGGAGACCAATTAGAGAAAGTTCCCCCTTCCCCTGGGCAGACAGAGCCCTCCAGGAGAGCGCACAGATCTGTGAGGGCAGGAGGTTGCACTTCAGCACTTGGAGCAGGCTGACAGCTGGCCTTCACCTTCTTCTATTGCCACCTGTCCCCTAGCCCCGCCTCTCTCTTCCCTGCAGCCCTATAGCCCCGCCCCTGGCTGCCCTGGTTCTGGATCTAACTCCTTCAAGCCTTCTTATCACCCTCCTCACTGCCAGGGACGGGTACCCCGGCCCACCCTGGCCCTGGAAGGGAAGGGCGGATGGAGGCCTCCTGGGGTTGATGGGGGACACTGACCTGGCGTCGATCCAGAGGATGCGCTTCTCCAGGTAGTCCACAGTGAGCCCGTTGGGCCAGCCACCTGAACCTGTCTCCCTGTGGATGGTGCGGCGCCCAGCCCCACTCATGGAGGCTGCCTCAATTCGGGGCAGGCTGGCATCCCAGTCTGTCCAAAACAGGATCCTGTGGAGTGGGGAGCGGGTCAGGAGGGCCAAGGCCAGGGGCCTGGGGGATGGGTTGTGGTGGGATCCTAAGGAAAGGGCCGAGGGGGTCAAGTAGCAATGAGGAGATAGGTGTCTCTGGCCAGGCTGAACAAGGCTTTGAGGGGCCATGGGGCCAGTGCAGGGTTAGGCAGGGTCCTCACCCGTCCCGGGGATCCAGTGCGATCGCCCTCGGGTGCTCAATGTCACCAGCCAGCAGGGTGGTCCGAAGGGTACCATCCAGCTTGGCCACCTCAATCTGGTCCAGGTTACTTTCGACCCAGTAAATGTTGCCTGCAATCCAGTCTACAGCCAGGCCCTCAGGTGTGGCCAGGCCATACTGAATCACCACCTCGAAACTGGTCAGGGCTGGAGAAAAGAGGGTTGTGGGAGGTTAGAGTCCCATGGGGTGGGATGGACTGAAGTCAAGACGTCCTAGGGACCCTCTGTGACCCACCCTCAACTCTCACACCTCTGTCAATACCTCTGATGAGCCCTAGATTCAACTGGGGTCCCCAGATACCCACTCTCCTCACCCAGACGCCCCACTCCGTCAGGAGGTCAAGTGGGAGAGAAGCCTGGCCTCCAGAACCCTGGAGGAGGGACATGGCTGCCATCTCTGCTTGCAGCTGACCCATGGGAGGAGATCAGAGCAGAGGGTGGAGGCTTTAGGGGACAGACCTTGACCCAGTATGAGGACAGAACTTTCTAGAAGTCACTCCACAAACTGTCTTGGAGGTTTTCTTATGGAAAAATGTATTTATATGGACCTCATCATTAATAACTTAAAAAAAAAAGATTTTACTTATTTATTTTTAGAGAGAGGGGAAGGGAGGGAGAAAGAGAGGGAGAGAAACATCAATGTGTGGTTGCCTCTCACTTGGCCCCCACTGAGGACCTGGCCCGAAACCCAGGCATGTGCCCTGACTGGGAATCAAACTGGCGACCCTTTGGTTCGCAGCCCACGCTCAGTCCACTGAGCTACACCAGCCAGGGCTGGACCTCATTATTTTAGAAA
Source organism: Macrotus californicus (assembly GCA_007922815.1). Classification (NCBI taxonomy): domain Eukaryota; kingdom Metazoa; phylum Chordata; class Mammalia; order Chiroptera; family Phyllostomidae; genus Macrotus; species Macrotus californicus. Next base: position 126,792 of record VMDR010000301.1, read on the forward strand.
TGGTTGCAGTGTGAACACGATCCCAGTCTACTTAGCCATCGCCTTGTCGATGGACATTTGACATTTGTCATTTGAGGTACTTCCAAGTTCCCTCTACTACAGCTGATGCAAACTCCTGTGGTGAGATGTGCCCTCTCTCAAGTCTGCTCAGATGCCACCTAAATGCCAACCCCCATGCTCCCTGCCCCCTTGCCTCCTTCCTTTCAATCCACAGCGGTACCCTCTTCTGTCGCACCCCACAGTGTACTCCTTGCTTTTTAGAGCTGGTGTTCCCACTGGCATGGAAGCTCCGTGAGGACACGGTGGCCCATTGTGATCACTGCTGCCCCCCAGGGCCCGCTGTGTGTGGCAGTACTGACTGAATGGAAGAAGTCTGTGACGGGTCAGGCTGCCTTGGGACACAGGCAGAGTTCAGGTACCCCCAACCTTAAATGACTTTTTTACTTTCAAGCCTGTAATTCTAGGATTTGGGGAGCTGAGCTCCAGGCCCCTTCAAAGAAAGGGTGATCATTTTGTTAATTATCAGGCTGGTAGCTCTGCTGACGATAATTACGGGGCGTCAGGCACTGAGACCACAGCGAAATCTAACCTAATTAATGAGAGGAGTGTGGGGGATGGGGAGTGAAGGGCTTCTGCTTTGGGCTGAGCGCCCAAGTGGCCCCTGGGGAACACTTCACCCCGCATCAGTGCCGTCACCTCCATTGTCCAGCAGCTTCCCGCGGTAGATCTTGTCCTCCACCACGTCGGTCCAGTAGAGGGCGCTCTGGCTGAGGTGGAAGTCCAGGGCGATGGTGTTGCGCAGGCCAGGCACCAGGACGCTGTAGTCCCCTTTGTGAAGGTCAATGCGCCGGATTTCGTGGCGGTTGGAGAAGATGATGAACGGCTTGAAGGGGTCTAAGGGGGTTTGAAGTAGGGGTCAACAAGGGACTTGCTGCTCCATGCCACCCGGTCCGGGGTGTGGATGCAAAAGGGGACACACGATAAAACTGGCAAGCTCAGGGGAGGCCAGCCTAGCAGGACCCCCACAGTTGGAGACCCCACACTGGAGGATCTGAACATTAGATTTCCTGAGTAAAAGTGAGTCATAGCAGGTAGTCACTCCTAGGCCTGTAGCTTCCCTGACAAAGGTCGGTCTTTACCTCACGTGAGCCTGTGTATTTCCTTTCTGCATCTAAGGTAAACATACCTTTGAAATGTCAGAGTGATCTTTTCCAGACCCCTCAGGGCACAGCCTCGCCCCCCAGAGGAGACCACAGAGCCCCTTGTTGTTCTGTTGTTCCGAGTGGCCACCTCTCCGTGCTGTAAATTTCAGTCATTAACTATCCTGCACTCACCCATGTAAAGTGTGTGCCTCTCCGTCTTACTCTGTATCCAGTCCCACATAGTTCCCTGCTCTGTCTTCTCCTGCCCCCTTAATCTACCACCAGTGGATTTCATGTAACCCTCCTTATGTCGACTCCTTTGATGCTAATGCATAAAATAAGCTGCAAAACTGCCATTCTCTGGAGCATTTTTCCCAATCTGTTGAAAGTCTGCTTCCTGGCAATTGCTGACGGTCTGACTCAAACTAAAAAAATCCTCTACAGGTTTGGATGTTTCTTATGACTGTAAGAGGCAGGCAGGGTCTCTGTTTGCTCTGGGGCTGGGCCTGGATGGAAACCTTAGCCTTTGGCATTCAGCCGCCCGAGCCCAGCCAACCAGCCCTCCGGAGCCTGCTGTGGCCTGCCTAGTTGCCCAGCCACCCCACTGCCCAGCCGCCATCCCGTGCTTTACCCAGGCTGCGGCAGCTCTCGCCATCTGGCTCCAGCACCCATCCCTCGTAGCAGGAGCACTTCACGCTGAACTTGTTCTGGTCGCACTTCTGGCTGCACTTGAGGTGCTTGGCACAGTAGCTCTGGATCTGACAGGTATGGTTGTCAGGCCCCAGCTCCATACCCAGAGGGCAGGAACACACGATGCCTTCGCCGGGTGCCACAGAACAGTTGTGGCTGCAGCCTCCGTTATTCAGGGAGCACTGGTCTGGGGGCCGGGACGGGGGCGGGGGCAGGATCGGGGTCAGGATCTCAGAGGAGGCAGGATGACGGCTCTGCTGGGCCCCCAGTCTGGGGCAGCCCAGAAAGAACCCCGGCACCCTGCCCGTGTCATCCTTCTTTCCAGTTCCTGGCCAGCCCTCCGCCCTGCTGCTGCCTCCCAGGCTTTCTCAGGACCAGGGCTGGGACCCCAGCACCCACCCCCCCCCGGAGCACTCCTCCCTCTGCCCCTCCCACATCACAGCTGCATCTCTATGGGCTCTACTTCCTTGCTGCTTCTTGAGCCCACGGAGGGGGCCCCAGCTTGCTGCATCTCCCCGGGAGGGTTGGAAATATATCCCCTTTTCCTCAATCTCTCCTGATTTGGGGTGAGGTGCAGCATGGAATGTCCTGCCCTGGGTCCTAACACACCCTGAGATCTGCCAGCACCGACAGATGACCCCTCGGCAGCTCCCAAGGCTTCTCCCGACCCGCCTTATCTCTCACTCCTCTCCTTTCAGGAACCTGATGCTCTGTCTGCCTGGCTCACAGGAGATAAGGCAGCTCTGCTAGGCTCTGCATCCCCAAGTAACACTGTGTGGCCCCTGCTGACCCCCATTTCTTTTGATCTTGAAAGCACACCCTCTTCCCCCAATGTCCTCACTCACTCTGAAAGATCTGCCCATCTTTGAGAACCCAATTAAATCCCCACCTCCTCTGGGAAGCCTGCCCTGAGCACATCAACACTTAACCCACTGCCTTTCTCTGAAAAGCCAGCTCTGCAGTGCTCTGCGGCAGGAGTGTGGGCGAGGGGTCCGTGCCTGTGGTGACAGGCTGCGCTGTCCCCACTGCACTTTGGGAGCTGCGTGACCCTGGACCAGTTACTAACCTCTTTGTCCCTCAGTGTTCTCATCTATAAAATGGAGACGGTAACAGTATCCGCCTCACAGGGCTGCCTGCCCTGCGGAACACACGCTGTGATGATGTGACGCACTTAGCACAGCCTCTTGCTGAGGTGAGTCGTAACCAGCGTGGGTTGCTGGTGACTGCTCCGGGCACTACTTGCCCTGCAGCCAGAGCTGCCCTTCCCTAGTCTCAGACCTCTTCCCACAGAGCCTGCCCTGCCCCACTGGCCCTGGCCCAGGCCCAGACCCCTCACCGGCCCCCCCACGTCCCTCCCCAGGCCTCACCGCAGAGCTCCCCCTCGTCGGAGCCGTCGCTGCAGTCGTCATTGCCATCACACAGCTTGTCGGGGGGCAGGCAGACTGAGGTGTTGTTGGCACAGGGGTGTGAGGGTGGCCTGCAGACCAGGGACTCACAGTTCTCCTCGTCTGAATTATCCTCACAGTCACTGTCGCCGTCACACACCCATGCTTTGCTGATGCACCGAGCTGAGGGGTGGGTGCAGTGTGAGGGGCCAGGCCTGCGCAGCAGGGCTCCCCACGTCCTTCCCAGACTCAGTGGAGTTCTCTAATAGGGTCAGGACTGTGACGCCTTAGGGTCCACTAGGAACCTCGAGGCTTTTTCTGTCAAATTCACACAGGCAACGGAGAAGGCAAGGATCTGCAGGAGGTGTTGGAGCTCAGCTCTGGTGAGGGTTTTGGTTCCCAGGGCCCTTGGGGCAGGCCTTGGCCCCACACGTGTCAGGCAGAGCTTTTTCCGGGCAGCTGCTGGCCTCAGTGTCCCCACCCCCACCCCTCACAGTACAGTGCCATCGCCCTTGCTGCCGCTCTGCTCTCGGCACAGTTTTCTCCCGTCCTTGTTGCCCCTGTCCAAGCTCTGCACAATACTTGTTTTTACCAGAGTCCTTGCAGCCAAACTTGACGTTGGGGTCACAGACGTGGGTCACTCCCTCACAGCTCTTCTCGTCACTGGAGTCCATGCAGTCGGTGTCCCCGTCACAACGCCACCGCAGGGGGATGCACAGGCCATCCAGCCGGCACTGGAACTCATCACTGTGGCAGCCACCAGGAGGTCTCGTGGCTGTAGGGGGACAGGTGGAGGGCATCAGGTGGGGGTTGGGGCTCCAGGTCAGCCATTCCCCTGGCTGCCTTCCCAATCCCCCTCTTGCTATGCTCAGCCCAAAGCTGTGAGCACAGACGGGGACGAGGAGCTCTCTGGGCACTGCTGACACTCCTCGGAAGCACTACCTAAGAGTCAGGGACGTTCCGCCTTCCAGGACCCCAACGATCATCTCATCTAACCTCCCCGTCTCACACGCAAGAGGTCGACTGGAAAAGCGATTTCCTAGGCCAGAGCTCAAATGCCCCCACCTCAGCCTAGCCTCTGTTTCAGTTATTCATTCATTCCACAGACACTTATTGGTCGCCTACTGTGTGCCAGGCACCGTTTGCCAGCATGAGCCAAAGTCCTTATCCTCATGGAGCTGAAATTCTAGTGGGGAAGACAGACAGTGAAAATGTGACGCAGACATTCAGCGTGGCACTGCAGGTGGTGATCAGAGTTACAGACACAAAGCCAGGTCAGGGCTAGAGAGGGATGAAGATGCCGCTTTACATGGGATGGTCAGGGAGGACCTCTGAGCAGGAGGTGTTTGAGCAGGGGCCTGAATGGCACGAACCACGAGAATACCCGGAAAAGTATTCCAGGCAGAAGGAACAGCTAGTGCAAAGTTGGAAGTAGGACTATGCAGGGCATATGGGGAAAATGCCCAGGGCACATTGGAGGCTACCCAGCCGGAGCAGAGTGGAGGGGACGAGTGGCAGGAACCTAGGTCAGAGAGGCGAGGGGAGCCTTGCAGGCCACGGAGTGACATTTGGTACTAATTCTAAGTAGGAAGGGGGCCAGTGCAGGCTGGAGGGCAGGGCTGGGACGCAGTCTGACTTAGGCTCTGTGGGATCAGGCTGGCTGCTACACCGAGACCTGAGTCAGGAGGCCGGGGAAGGGGCAGAACAGCGCCTGCTGAGGACACACCAGCCTGACCCGACAGGCACACTGCTGCTGCTGCTGCGGCCCCGTGGTCCCACCTGGCCAGCCACGAACATGGACACGGCCAGTGCTCTCATCTTGTGCCTGGACTTCAGCAGCAGCTTCTGAGCTGAGTTTCCTTCCTCAGGACACCTGAACCAATTTCTAACCTAATCCCCTTCCAGGATTATCTTCCAAAAGACCTCCTATATCATAAGACACCTTCCAGCTTCAAAATCCTTTGAAGGCCCCCATGCCTGCCTTTCACCTGCTGTAACCTGCCCCCTCTGGCACAGCCTCATTCCTTGCTGACCCCTCGGGCCTGCGGGGCCCTATCTGGCTCCACTCGCCCCTGACAGAGTGCTCAGCTCCACCGTCTAGGCCCTGCCGCTGGGTTCTCTAGGCTGCCTCACCCCCACACTGCAGACCCTCCTGCTTGTCCACCTACCCACAGTCTAATCCCTCATCAGGTCCCACTTCATCCTAGATGGGCCCAGACTGTTTCAGCTCACAACCATAGTTGACAATCGCCACCAACCATGACATCCTGTGCCCATGAGTCAGGGCCCCACGCCATCTCTTCCCATTTCCTGGAGCAGGAAGCCAAGGCTTAGGGGAAGCCCAAGTTCACCCAGTTTGTAAGGGCAGGACTTGGAAGCCCTTCCCACCAAGCGGGGCTCAGGCCTCCGGGGACCCCTTCTCAGAATCCCAAGGCACTGTTACCCGTTCTCCTCACCCAGCCTTCGTCAGTGGTGGCCCTGGAGACTCAGTGACTGTCTCCCAGGCCTGGGTGAGTCTCCCCACCCTCCCTCTCAGAGCTGGGCCCGTCATGAGTGCTCAGGGCTCAGCACTGTTCCCACTGTGTGCGCCTTAACTCCGCAAGGCAGAGGTTGTAAGCTGTGGCCCAGGGCCAGATGGGCCTGCAGTGTTTTCACAACTTTTAAAGCCAATTGCCAGTTGTTATGGTTTGATTTGTGTTCCCCAAAAAAGATGCTGAAGTCCTAACTCATAGAACTGAGAAGGCGACCTTCTTTGGAAATAGGTCTTTACCCGTGACTGATTTCAGGTGAGGTCGTTAGGGTGGTTCCCCACCCCAACACGAATGTGTCCCTACATGAAGAGGAAGTGCGGGCACAGGCAGACACGCACACAGGGAGAACCCCACGGGGAGGTGAAGGCAGGGATCGGGGCGCATCAAGGACAAGCTGAGGAACGCAGAGGCTGCCAGCACACCCCAGAGGCGCGGGGAGGGGCTGGAGTGCCTTCTCCCTGACCACGCCACAGAGCGCCAACACTGCAGGCGTAGGTCTTGAACTTCTGGCCCCCAGAACTGTGAGAACTGCCATGACAGCTCCAGGACACGAACACATGCATTTAAAAATGGGCAGACTTCACATAAAAATTGGCATTTCTGACTTCCTTTGAAGCCAGGGCAATCCCGGGTCTGCATTCTTCCACAGTGACCATCGGCCAGAGCTGAGAAGCCGACGTCCCTTGCGGGTACCTGTGCCCGCCGGGGAACTCAGCCCCACTGCCCTCTGGCTGCATCCTGGAGGCCAGGGCGCTGGGACCCTCCCAGAGCCACCCCCCTCTTTTGGTTCCCACTGGACTCCTTTACCGCCCACTCTGAGCAGCCCCTCCCCAAGTGACTGGGTCCCACACACGAGCCCTGTGTTGAGTGCTTTTCTGTGCGTGATCTCACTGAACCCCCACATCAGCACCACTATCACCCCTGCTTTGCCGATGAAGTGCACAGAGGGCATCGACATTAAGTAACTGGCTCAAGGCTGCCCAGAGAGGAGGCAGCCGAGCTGGAGCTCAAACCCAAGGCCACCCAGCTGCAAAGCCTGCGGTCTTAACGGTGTGTGACAATGACTGGTCGACAATCTGCCTCTCCCACAGGGCTGGACACTCCTGCAGGATAAGGGCCCTGTCTGGGTATCTCTTGTTCCCAGGTGGCAGTGACATGCAGTGCAGAGGACAGACAGATGGACGGCTGAGTGACTGGCCTGTGGACAACCTCGCCCCGCCCCACTGGCCCAGGGGCCTACCCTGGTTGGTGCAGTTGGCGTGCGTCTCGTCGCTGTAGTCCCCACAGTCATTGTCCCCATCGCAGGTCCAGTGCTCTGGGATGCAGCGCCCGCTGTTGCACTTGAACTGGGTGCTAGAGCAGGAGTGGCTGCAGCCGGCCTCGTCACTGTTGTCCCCACAGTCATTGTCTGGTGGGGAGGCAAGGAGAGAAGCGAGGAGCAGGTCAGCAAGCAGTCTACTCTGTGACCCCAGCTTGGGGCCCCCACTCCCACCGCCTCCTCATTCCCACCCCCCACCCACCCCAACCCCCCCACTGAGAAAAAAACAAACAGAAAAGACACAGAAACTGCATAGATTGCAGCATGCACCATGGCCCACACGGTGGGGAGAGGAGACGGGTCAGGGCTCCAGGAGGGCCCTTCCCTGAGTCCTGGGAGGCTGGTGGGGAGGGACACAGGATATGTTCCTTTGGTTTGGGCAGGGTGTGGGAACAGGGGTCTGTTTGCTTTGGGGGAAAGGTAGGAATTTCTCTGGTTTCGGAGGGGGAGAAACAGGTGGAGTATAGGTGAGGCCTCTCTGCTAGAAAGGGAAAGGCTTACTTAGGCCCCACCCTGAACTTGGGCATTGCTGAGACCCGTGCGCCCAGCTCACTAGGGGCACTGCCTACAGCTGGGAAGGGTCGGGGGCACCGGGAGTCATCTGGATGAGACGGAACGATGTCCTATGATCCAGGACCCGAGGGTGGGGCTTATGGACGTCCCTCCACACCTCTGGGATGATCGGGAAACCTGGGGTTTGGCTCTTTCCCTTGGGTGATGTTCCTTCCTCTCTTCCACCTGGATTTGCTTCTCTAACCCTCTCCTCTCCCTGTCGTGGTTCCTTGTCCCCTGCTCGCCGTCAGCTCCTCTCCTCTGAGAGGGTCCCTTTGCCCACTCTGCATCCCTCCTCTCTCCACTGTTTGCTCTCTCCCTCTGTTGCCTCCTCTCTCCTGCCCCTCTTCAGCTTCGCCTTCACACCCTAGGAGCCCTGGGCGGGGAGCTGCCTGGGAGTCCTGAGAGGCGGCCAGAGGCCAGCTGGGCTCTGGGGGTGATGGTGCATGTGCTTCTATGCACTGACCGGCAGGCTCAGGACAGGTCTTTTCGTCAGAGCCGTCCCCACAATCCTTCTCTGAAACACAGAAACCGCCAGGGCAACCATTGGCACACGAGACACGGCAGAGACGAGGGGCAGCACGGCGCTGACCCAGCCCAACCTCTCACACATGAGCCAGGGCTGGAGCCACTGGCACAACACGTCACAACACACAGACACAAGCAGAGCCCTGAGGCAGCGTACACACGGCGATCCACTGGCTCCTGTGGCTCAGGGCTGACATCGCCTGGTCCCTGGCTGACCGCCAGGCGGGCTCCTGAGCCTAGAGCCAGAGCCCGGAGGACTCACCAAGGACTTCAGGAGAAGGGGTTTGCGGGAGAAGGGAGTCAGGCACTGGGCTCTTGTTGCTCTGCACCCACCCTGGACCCCACCCCAGCGCCTGCCCCCAGCCCTCCTTGCTTCTCTCTCCCCAGGCCCTGAGCCTCTCTCTGGTGGAGGATAGACAGCTCAGGCCCTTCCTAAGAAGGAAAGGCACAAATAGGCGATGGGCAGGGTCCCCCTCCGTCCATCTTGGTTCCCTCACACACTTCTGGACCATCCTCCTCTCTCCCAGCCAACCCGGTGGGGCTTCAGTGAACCGGAGGGAGGCCCTGGCTTGGCTCTAAAACCCTTTGGGCCTTACAGGCTTGGGGCCTGGCTGCAGCTTCTCCCTTTTCTGGGAATCAGGGCAGGTGAAGGAGGGCAGGCTCTTACCATTGTCACATCGCCAGTTGATGTTGATGCATCTGCCATTGTTGCAGGTAAACTGAGTCAGGGGGAAGCAGGTGGGATAGGCTGTAGGGGGAAAGTGTAACTGAGTCGGGCCCTCAAGATTACACAGCATCATAGCACCAAAAGCAGGTAGGTACACGGGGCCTCCTGTAACCAGTAGCCCTCAGTGCAGCCAGGCAGAGGGCAGAAGACTGAGCAGCAATGCCTCAGCCTGAAACTCTGCCCATGGATCCCTCCCTCTCTGAGCATCCTTTTTATTTGGAGAGTACATTTATTGAAAGGCTTAGGGTAGGAGAAGCCACAGGAGAGAGCCTAGGCAGGGCTGCTTTGGCTCACTGGGGAGTCAGAGAAAAGGGGGCCTTGCTTGTGGGCGGGGGCAGGGGGTTAACACAGGACAAGCTGCCGCTGCCCATTGCTCCCCTGGTTGTAAGTCTTGTGGTGACCCTTAGAGTTTAGGAGATGCAGCCTGTGGGGGAAGAGCAGGAGCAGGAGGGGAAAGGCGTGGGTGTGGTCTTAGGAGGGAGAGCCCACTGAGCACCCTCTTTGAAAGCTAGCAGTCACCACACACGGGCCATGTGGAATGCTCTCCATGCGTGGTCTCGCTGAACCCCAACATGCGCGCTGTGAGACAGGCGCTGTTACTATCCCCACTCAGCGGGTGAAAGCAGAGGCCACTGAGATGAAGTAACTTGCTCAAGGCCACATAGTACTACCTGGCAGGGTCTTTCTACACCCCTGCCCCCGGGATGTTCTCATGGGTCACCCTCTTCGTGCCGGCTTGGCCTTCCTGTTGTCCCTCTTACCACATGAGGCTGACTCATCAGAGCGGTCCCCACAGTCATCGTCCAGGTCACATGTCCAGGAGATGGGGATGCAGCGGCCACTGGCACAGGAGAACTGGTTGGGTGGGCAGGTGCGGGCTGGGGACAGGAATGGGTGTGAGTGCTGAGTCCTGGCCCCCTTTCTTAATATTCCTTTCCTTTTCTATTATCATCTGTGTAATAGGAAGACTTCCCAAAGGTTTCCAAGCCATTTCTCTTAGAGAACTTCAAAGCCACTTGTGTGGTCTTGTGGTGGCTGTGTCACCTCATCTCTCGAGGGGCCTCTGGCATCCTTCCAGAAGATCCACCCTGCCTTGCTCTTATCTCCCATCCAGAGCTGAGCTCTGTCCCCTGCTGGCTCAGTCCTGTCAGCCAACCTTGTCCTTCAGTAGAAGGGGATAGCACCCCTCTCCCCCTGCTTGGGGCTCTACCCTCTCTGCCCCAATGCCCCACACTCTTTTCTCTCCCCTCAGACCCTTCTTCCTTCCTGAGCCTGGCTCCTGCTATTCGGCCTCCCTGACTGAGGGGTGCCCAGTGTGGTTCACCCCGCTGTTCCACACCTGAACAAGTGGCATTGGACTCGTCTTCACTGTTCCCACAGTCGTTGTCCCCATCACAGAGCCAGCGGTTGGGGATGCACCGGTTGTTCTCACACTTGAAACGGTCTGAGGGGCAGGTGTGCTGATCTGGGGAGGGGACAGGTCAGAGGTCATTGAGATGGTGGGGCCCTGCTCTCCCACCTGGCCGGCCTGCAGGCTCATCGCCCCACAGAGGGGCAGGTGACTCACGGCAGAGGGCGGGGGCCTCATCACTGTTGTCCAGGCAGTCATTGTCTCCGTCACACTTCCAGCGCTCCTGGATGCAGCGGCTGTTGGCACAGGCGAACTCGCCTGGCTGGCACTGGGGCGGGGGCACGTAGGATGGGTTCGCTGTGGGCACCACACAGGTGTGAGGGGAAAGTCAGACCCAGGCCACGGGTCAGGGGCTAAGCCTCCTGTACTTTGCTTCTTTTCTTATTTAAAAATAATATACAAGGTGAATTTTCCTAGTATATCATTCTTTTTTTTTAAAGATTTTATTTATTTTTAGAGAGAGGGGAAAGGAGGGAGAAAGAGAGAGAAACATCAATGTGTGGTTGTCTCTTGTGTGACCCCTACTGGGGACCTGGCCTGCAACCCAGGCACGTGCCCTGACTGGGATTTGAACCTGTGACCCTTTGGTTCACAGGCCAGCACTCAATCCATTGAGCCGCACCAACGAGGGCCTAGTATGTAATCCTTTATGAACAAATTATCTGGATGGAAACCACAACTACCTCAAGCCACAGGATGCTGTTTACTCTAGCATGGCCCGTACTTCAGCGTGGCCTGAGAACAAGCAGCTGCTGCGAGAGTGTAGAGCCCCCAAACTTTGCTGCCCACAGAGCAGACCCCTCACCCCGCCCTGCCATTTCTACACACTGTTCCTTGGAAGGTGTCTCTGCGACCTTCAGGGCCCTGCCCTGGTCCCTGAACTTCTTCCTTCACAGATGCATCCACTCCACCAGCAGGAGTGAAAACAGGCCCCAGAAGCCTGCAGGCTCCGGCTTCTGTTCCCCACCCTCACCCCCACACCACTGTCTGCCTTGGGCCATTAGAAGTAAACTTACAGAGTCCTTTGTGTTTGCACCCGTGATCTCATACATCCCAGGACTCCACATCAGACTTGTCCTGGACCTTCCAGCTCTGGGCACACCCTTTCTGACCCATCTGTCATCCCCACTCTACTCCTTGAACCTTCCCATGGGCCCGTGGGTGGCTACTTTCTCACCCACGGCCCATGGACCGCTGGGCCTGGAGGTGTCTGCCTTGCTTCTCGCTACTGCTCCCTAGTCTTCTTCCTCTCTCCTCTCTGAAACATCCATGTTGACTTTCATGCAATCAGATCATCCCAATCCCGACGTCTACAGGCCCCATCCACTCCCCGCCATCCTGAAGGGTTTTTAGATCCTGGCGCAGTGTCCCTTTCTCCGAAATCACTCCTGCTTTAATTCTTAGTGATTTCAATGGCCATGTAGAGGATCTTTCCATTACCCTGGCCACTCAGTTCCTCTCTCCGCCAATGCTCTTGCCTCCACCTGGCCTCGGCCGCTCACTCTTAGCTGGGCACTAAGGCCTCACTGACCCGTGTGCACTTCTGGGATTCTGTTGTAAGGAACCCAGCCAGAATATGGGAAGGCATGAAGGTGTGAGAAATAGCAGAGATGGGATCTAGCCCTGACTGCCATGGCTCAGTTGGCTGAGCACTGCCCTGCACAGTGAAAGGTCGCTGGTTCAATTCCTGGTCAGCATGCATGGCTGGGTTGCAGGTTTGGTCCCGGCTGGAGCATACATGAGACCAGTCCACGTATCTCTCCCTCTCTCTCTCCCTTCCTTCCCCTCTCTCTAAAAATAAACAAATAAAGTACTTAAAAAAATTCTGCTTATGTATTCATGACATCCTGTCATATGACAAAAGCAGGAAACGAAACGGTGCGTGCGGCACGCTTCCACGTCAGAGAGGTGAGTGCGTGGAGAAATGTTTGGGAGGGTGGCCTCTCGGACGGTAACAGTGGTGTCAGTGGGTGGGGGTGTTTGGGGTGACTTGTATTTTCTCTGTTTTCTATAATGTTTATTGATTTCTTTTTGTAATGAGCAAGCCCTACTTTTATTTTTAAAACGAGGCTACTTAAAATAATGTAAGAATAACACAGAAAATGCTATGACGCACGTGGACTCATAAGGGCAGAAGATACCCCACACGCGGTGGGGACTGCTCTGCAAGACCCTCCATGGAACCCGCCCAATATGCTGGCAGTGCAGTGAGGCTCGCTGGTCGGATTTGGGCTTTTTTTCTCTCTTTAATTTCTAATACTTGGAACTATTGTTATGTTACTTTAACTATAGGGAAATAAGTGTAAAAGAAGACCATTTTCTTCTTTCCACAGCTGCCCTGCTCATCACTCAGTCTCCTCTCTCTGTGTGGGGACCTTGCACATCCCCCTCATCCTACCTCTCCCAGGCCCCCAGAGCCTCTCTCTCTTGCCCCAACCCCCACCTCCTATTGCCCCAGCAGGGCCCTCTTTGCCCCCTTCATCTCCGAGTGGTCCCTGTGGCCTCCTCCTGTTGGGGCTGGCTTGTCTGCCTCCCACCCCAGCTGGGCCCCTCGTACCCAAGCAAGTGACACCGTCTGTGTCCAACACCTGGTCCTCGGCACAGGCACACTGGCGGCTCCCAGGGGTGGCCAGGCACAGGCTGCTGCAGCCGCCATTGTTCACCCGGCATTTGTTGGTGCCCACTGTGACGGAGAGCCGCAGAGGGTCGGGGGCAGAGGGGGAGGGCAGGGGAGGAGGGAAATGAGGAGATAGGGGAGATGCATTAAAGTGAGGAGACAGATAGGGAAGAAACACCAAGAGGACCATGAGCGTGTTGAAGAAAAGCAGACATAGGCATGGGGCAGGGTGGGAGATAAGGAAGGAAGGGCAGGAAAGTCAGATGAGGTCAAACAAGCTGCTGGTAGACCCCACAGGACACTAGGCCTGATAAGGAATGTGGGTCTCACTCTAAGGGCAAGGGTTGGGGGTCTCTCTTTTCGAGAGCCTCTAAAAGTCAGAGCCTGGGATCCCAGGGAGAGTGCTTTCACCCTCTTGGGAGCCTCATCCCCCATCTAGGTCCCATCCCATCCCCAGCCCCAGCCCCAGCCCCAGCCCCAGGGGGTACCTTGCTGCTGCTGGGCATCATACATGCGGATCTCAAAGATGGGGGGCCGCTCACTACGCAGGAGGGTCACAGTGGGGGGTGCACCTCCTGTGCCCCGCTCCAAGCGGTAGACACTGCCACTTCGGTACTCGGTCCAGAAGAGGTAGTTGCCGTGGTGACACAGGCCAAAGGCATGATTCAGCTCAGGACCCTCATACACGATCTAGCAATGGAGGGGAGGTTACTAAGGGGTTAGAGCAGGGGTGTCAAACTCATTTTCACCGGGGGGTCGCATCAGCCTCACGGTTGCCTTCAAAGGGCCGAATGTCATTTTAGGACTGTATAAATGTAACTACTCCTTAACAGTTAAGCAAAAGCTCGGCACTGCTGCTGGGTAGAAACAAGGTGCCGGGCCCAATAAAACAAGGTGGAGGGTCAGATTTGGCCCAGGGATCTTGTGTGTGCCACCTGTGGGCTAGAGACAAACAGGGGAACTCAGGAAGGTACAGAGAGATCACTGATTTGTATCCTCTTTATCTAGATCCTGGGTGTGGGTCTTATTTTCCTCCATTAGCCTGGGAGCCCCTAAGGCTGATAGCTTTGCATGGAGTGAGGTGCCAGATCCTGAACCCAGCAGGAGGCTAATGGTGAGTTTGTCCACAGGGTCTTCTCTTGGACCAATTCATATCCTTTACATCCCTTCAACACGCATGTGCACACACACACACACAATACTGAGCAGACAGCCAGAGCTCATCTACTCATTTCTTCATCCAACAGACATTTGCCAGGATTTATTAAAGGCCAACCTGTGGTAGGTACTAAGAAATGAAAAAGACATGGCAATCCAGGGTAGAAGAGGGGACTGAAGACAACATGCTAGAGGAGGTGGCCCCTGAGCAGCATGCCATGGGAGGAGGAGCAGGGGTGGAGTCAGAAAAAACTCACGAGAAGAACACAGAAACGTGTGCGGGAATGACAAGCTGTGGTCAAGCCCGCAGACAACACGCAGTCACGAATACGCCCTAACAGAGGCAATCCTCCAACAACGCGATGTATAAGACACACAAACACGCAGACGTACACATCCATGGGACAGAGGTGAACACACAGGAAGCCCACAGGCTGGGCCACACACAGATGCCCACACAGTTACACACATAGAGCCTCATCCACACACAAAAGCGATCCAGCGGTGCACTTTCGAACGCCCACACACAGGGGCACGCCTGCCCACCTTCCGGTCTGTGCCATTGAGCAGTACGGTCTCAATGCGGTCATAGAAGGCATCCACCCAGTAGAGGCGCCCGGCTGGGATATCCAGGCTCAGCCCATTGGGCCACAGCACAGTCTTGGAGGTGACAAAGATGTCTCGGTGTGAGCCGTCCATCCAGGCCCTCTCCAGCCGCCCTCGCCGACTGTCCTTAGGGTCCTCCTCCCAGTCTGTCCAGTACATCCACCTGTGGGCAGCGACGGGTCAGCACCAACGAACTACCACCAACAGCCTCCCTGGGATCCCAATCCACATGTGTTGTCCCAGAGCCCCACCATGGGGGCCTTCCTGCCCTGCTCAACCCTGGCCCACACATTTAATTCATTCATTCTTCCATTCAACAAATATTTGATGAGTGCCCCCTGCGAGTTGGGCACAGTCTGGCACTTGGGGACCAGACAAGAGCAAGGTAGCCAAGGCTCCTGCTCTCCTGAGGCTCATGTCCCACCCAAGTCAACCAACAAGGTCTCACACACTGGAGAATGATAAAAGCCAGCAGGACCCAGGAAGAACACAAGCAGGTGATAACATGGAGAAGCACCAGGCAGCAGGCAAGGAAGGTCGCTCTAGGAGGTGGCATTTGAGCTGAGGTGTGAATGCTGAGGAGTTAGATCTGCAAGTGCTTGGGATTCTAGGCAGAGGTACTGCAAGAGCAGAAGCCCTGAGGCAGAAACAGCTGGGGTGTCTGTCTCAGGCACAGACAGCAGGCAGTGAAAACAGAACTTCCAAGGGCAGGAAGTGAGGTGCAGATGAGGTCAAAAGAGCTGCAGGCAGACCCTGTGGGACCCAAGGCCTGATAAGGAATGTGGATCTCACTCTAAGGGCAAAGGAGCTGGGAGGGCTCTGAGCTGGGAGTGACAGGACCAGATTTCTCCGTCTCGGTCTGATCTGCATTCAAGGTATCACTCCCATTGCCCTGAAGACAGGGACACATCCCCTTTCAGATTCCCATTCCTGCCTTAGCCTCCCACCTGGATGCCCTCCCCTGTTCACTCACTGTCTCACCTGCCACTTCTGAGACCCACAGGGTGCCCGTTCCACCCAACCCAAGGCAGTGGGAGGACTCACCCATTGAGTGGATCCACCACAATGGCCCTGGGGTGTGTCATTTTGCCCTCGATCAAGGTCTTGCGGGTCTGAGCAGCCTTCTCCAGCCTGGCCACACTGATGGTCTTCTTGGGCCCATCATCCGTCCAGTACAAATTGTCCCCCATCCAGTCCACGGCCACACCCTCCACATTATGGATGCCTGCAGGGAGTGAAGGGGGCAATGATGGAGAGCCTTGGAGGAAGCTCCAAACTGCCTGCCCCTGCCCCGCAGGATGCATGCACCTTTGAGCAACTCGGGTGATAGGGAGGGTGGGGAGCCTTCTGTGCGCAAGACAGTGGGGGGGATGGGGATGGGAGGTTGGAGGAAGGAGCCAGAAGATCATTTGTGTTGCCAGTCTGTGTTGAGGCATAAAGCCTCTCAAAACTGCACATGGGCAGCCAGCACATCTATGGGGCAGACATGGGCTCTCAGTTGAGGGCGTGTCTGGGCCTGAACTGGGTGGACAACTGAAGCAATGTACTCTAGACACAAGTGTGACGCCACATCCCAAGGCCTGAAAGTCCTGAGCTAACAAAATGAATAAATCAGGAAGTGATTTTTTACTTAGCTAAAGGCTTCGTCTTCAGCCCTTTAAATAGCAGTTCCCCTGGTACAGGGAACCCTGATCTTTTTCCTGATGAGGAGTTACTTTTGATTTCTCCAAAGTCTTATGATTGCTGACTCCGGACGTCCTCTGACCCATGGTGGGGGTGGGGGGAGCAAGGCAAAGGGTGGTAACTGGTGCCAGCCAGACTGATCAGGCAGGGAGCCCTTACCCTGGGGGCCTGAGTGTAGGTGTGGGAATTCCTAACACCGGCAGGGAAGGGGAAGAGCTCAGCTCAGAGCCTCCATGCAGATGGACATTCAGAAGACAATGCCCTGGCTGGTGTGGCTCAGGGGACTGAGCGCCAGCCTGCGAACCAAAAGGTTGCTGTTTCCATTCCCGGTCAGGGTACATGCCTGGGTTTCAGGCCAGGTCCCCAGCTAGGGGTGTGTGAGAGGAGACCGATCCATATTTCTCTCACACATCATTGATGTGTCTCTCCCTTTCTCTCTCCCTCCCTTCCTGTCTCTCTAAAGATAAATAAAATCTTTTTGAAAAACCCCATGATTTTCTCAGAATGCATAAAAATGCACCTTTTGGTGGCACAAACCCTGCGGGTGGGCACGGGGCTGGTGAGCCGGCTCCGATTCGAGGCCTTGGCCTCGGCCTCTCCCAGATTGTGTACTATACACAGCTCCAGGGCTAGCAGCCAATGGCAGAGAGACACTGAGTTTTCCCAAGGGCTGGCAAGAACAGCCCATGCTGCCTAATCTATCCATCTTCCTGCCTCTTGTTGGCTCAGCCAAGAAGGGGTCGCACAGGGGTCAATCTGTCATCCTCTCATCTCCATGCCAACCAGCCCAGCCAGCCAGTCGGCAGGACCAGGAAAGAAAGGCCTAAGCCCCAGATCGCTTCCCATCCCAGGTGGGTGACATCCCTCGGGAGTCTTACGCTCACGCCTCCCAATTCCGGGGCCCTCACCGTCCTTCAAGATGGTCTCCCGCTCAGTGCCATCAATCTTCTGGCGGCCAATGAGGTAGCTGGTGGTGTCGGCAAAGTAGATGAAGCCAGTCTCGGCGTGGAAGTCCAGCGCCCGAGGGTTCATGAGGTTCTCGATGGGGATCATGTGCTCGTCTGGGACCTTGGCCCCCATGTCCATCCCCCGGATGATGCCTGGCCGGCCCTTGCCGTACACAAGGAACAGCTCGTGTTCCGGCTCTAGGGCGGGCACAGGCAGAGGTGCAGAGTCAGACACACCTGTGCACGCGCACACACGGCCACCGCCCAGCCTCAGTGGCCCGGGGGCTGCGATGTCCCAGCTGTGCTGGGGCAGGGGCTGTGGGGGCAGCAGAGGCTCTGGGCCACGTGGACAGATACATACACATATAGGGTCTAGGGGACAGCACCGGGGCGTGGGGTTTACCTGTCCTCTAGTGATGAGGAATAGGGCAAGTGTAGTAAGTAGCATGTTTTCAGTTAAGTGAACTGCTCAGTAGTGAAATGAGTGGCCCAAAGGGAGCACCTTCAAAATACGTTGGAATCTCATCACTTTCGACTACTTCCTCTGCTACCACCCTAATCTAAGCCACATCGCTTATTGCCTGCGCCACAGAAATGGCCTCTTGCCACATCCCTGCTGCCCGTCCTCCATCCACCTAGCAGTCAGCATGATGTCCTTACAAACGTGAATTAAACAATGTCGCTTCTCTGCTTGGAAGTCGCCAAGCTCACTCTGGCCTCAGAGCCTTGGCACTGCTGTATCCTTTTGCCAGAAATGCTCTTCAGGTGGCTCCTCCCCTGCACTTCACAGATTGCGAGGCGCAAATTTCACCTCTGCAGAGAAGCCTTCCCTGACTGCTCTGTCTCAGCTGGAGCCCTCGCGTCCTAGCTAACTATTCTCCATTTATTTTCTCACTAACGCCTACCAACACCTGCAGTTTTAGGTTCACTTGTTTGTCTGTCTCCCTTGCCAGACCATACGCCCCTGGAGGACAGAGACGACATCTACCTGTTCACTGCTGAGTTCTCATTTTAGGACAGTGCCAGACACATAGTACATGCTCAGTACTTACTTGTGGAAGGAAGGAAGGAAGGAAGGAAGGAAGGAAGGAAGGAAGGAAGGAAGGAAGGAAGGAAGGAAGGAAGGAAAGGGCTAGTTTACAGTTTTCACTGGAGCTGGAGAAGGACAGTGGGAAAAGCCTTGTTTTCAGATGTGGGTTCAAGTTCTGTCACTGCCCCTTACTAGTGGTGAAACTTTGGGTAAGTTCCTTCACCTCTCTGCATCTCAGGAGTGGCAGGGCTATGGGGAGGCAGATGAGGACACCCTCCCACCCTACCCCAGCAGGCACGCAGGGCCTGCCCCGTCACTCACTCTTGCAGGACTTCCCGTCACTTCCCAGGCTGAAGCCAGAGCGGCAACGGCAGGTCCGCGCCTTGTGGCTGTTGGCCAGCAAGCAGATGTCGGAGCAGCCACCGGGCTTCCCATACTGGTCATTCTCACAGGCGTGGCTCCTCACTAGGGGCCGAGTGGAGAGCTAGTCAGGACCCCTCGGAGCCCCTGAGCCTCAGCCTTGAGAAGGCTTCCTGAAGTTTGCCCACATTCCCTCCCGCTGTGGTCTCTGTGCCTACAGTCCCATTTGAAGATTTAGCAGCCACAGGACTGGAACACCCCTGCCCCATCATAACCTAGCCGCTCAGGTGGGGGCTGCCATGGTCAGGGAGAGTCACACAGGTGCCCATGGCCAGCTGCTTCTCCTCTAGACCAGCCAGGGGATTGGGAGGGGTCAGCACTCTGGGTCCTTAGCAGGCGGGGAAAAAGGGCTCCCTGGGGGTGGGACCTGGAGGCTGAGTAGCAGGGAGGGACTGTCAGAGAAGCTGAGGGGCCAGGGGATGCAGAGTCTGGCGTGGATGGTTGGGAGAAGCAGTCTTGTTGTGAGAGAACCTGGGGTTCCTGCAGGAGGGCCCCTGGAAGGGCCGTGGAGCCCTGCTCACCTTGAGGCTGACGCCGCTGGTGGTAGATGTGGAGGGCGCCACCCTTGTCCACGCGGGTGACGACCTGGTAGTCGGTGCTGTTGAAGCGGTTCACGCGGATCACGCTTGTCTTCTGCTGGGCGTTGGCATTGTCCGAGTTGGTGGCATAGAGGTAGTTCTCAAACACGGTCAGGCCGTAGAGATGCTCAATCTGAGATGGGCGGGGGGACCAGTCAGTGCGAGGGAAAAAGTCCCCTCTACCACGGGAGAGCCCCCAGCTTCCCATCCGACGCCATTGGTTGCATCCCCAATTCACTCCACGGCTAACTCCACGCTTTTCTCCTTCTACTCTGGCTGGACTATCCTGTGCTTACAATCTTTGCTTGTTGAAATCCTGCTCATCCTTCACAGAGCATCTCTTTGAAGAGTTTATGGAATTTTCTAACCAGACATGGTCTGTCCCACACTCCATCTGTCTGGCTGCTGTGCCCTGTCTGATGACTTGTGGACCGATCCCACCTACTCTACTCAAGCGCCCTGAGGGCAGGAACCACATCCCCCACAGGATCAGACACACAGTAGGTGACTGCATGACTCTGGACTAAACTGGACTTGGGACCTAAACTCTGTCCACAGAGAACACACTTAGCTCGACCCCAGCCCCCAGCTTTGGGAGTGTGGAGAGGACAGACTGGCCCTAAGAAAGCCCTGCAACAGCCCCCGCTGCCCCATGACTCATCTAAGGTAACCGTCTGCCCCGGTTTGCCCGAGTCTAATGGGTCTGCCAGTTGGTTGGTCTTTCTGGGCTAACACCAGCACAGTCCCAGGCAAAACAAAGTGGCTGGTTGCGCTTTTTGTCCCAGAATGGAGTGCCATCTCTGAGCTGGAGGGGCTTCTAGACTTCAGTGCGATTTCCTAGCTGTGTCACCTCAGACAGATCGCTTAACCTCTTGAACACCCCGCTATTTCATCTGCCAAAAGGGACCTGAGTCACCAGTCTGCTCATCGACAAGGGGTGGTTGTAAGGATCAAATGAGAAAAAGGAAGTAAAAACAGACTCTAAAATGACTGCTCCCAGCAGAGTGGAAGCCATACCCTGCCCTTTCCCCTCAGTGCTCATGACCACCCCGCCCCGCCCCTGACCCCCAGAGGGCTCAGGGCCATCAAGGTGCCACACTGCCCTCCCCAGGTACTCCCACTCACTAGGATGCCCTGGATGATGGTCTGCCGGCCCTTGCCCTCGTAGTCCACCACTTCAATATAGTCCAGGTAGGCATCAGCCCAGTAGACGAGGCGGCTGACCAGGTCCAGCGTGATGCCGTGAGGAAACACAATCTTGCTATCCACCAGCTTGGTGCGGTTCTGCCCATCCATGTCACAGCGCTCCACCTTTGGGATCTGCCCGTAGTCAGTGAAAAACACTTTCCTACGGGCAGACAGCACGTTAAAAGGGCTCTGGACGTGGGGCACCCACCCTTCCACCGCAGCCTCTGCCTCCCCGCTTCCAGGACAGAGCCCTGCCTGCCCCTCGTACCCCATGGCAGGGTCCAGTGCAATGCCCTTGGGGTTGTAGAGCTCCAGGTCTAGCAAAGTGACACAGGTGTCTCCGTTTCGGTTGCAGACGAAGATTCTATCATCAATGTCGTCCACAAAGTAGAAGTTGCCCGTTAGCCAGTCAATGGCCATCTGCTCTACATCTGGAGAACGTGAATGAAAGAGCTTCAGGGGGTGGTCCTCCCATACGCATGCCCATCTTTTGCTGGTGCAGAACCCACTGCCGGATGCCCACTTCCTCTGGGGCGCCCTCCTTCACCACCCAGGCTCCGGCTGTGTCTCTTCCCTGAGCTCTTATGGGAGTTACCAGCAGTGGCACATTTTGCCTTGTGACCTTTGCCATCTTTCCACCTATCTGGTCTCTCCAAGGAGAAGTCTCCGAGTGTCGTCCTGCACAGCCCCACTCTCCATGCCAAGTCAGGGTAGGCACACGGGGGGTCCTGGTTGGCTGGTGGGTTGATTGACAAGCTTTCCTAACTCTGGCCCCTCCTTGAAGCTCATCTCGGAGTCCCCAAAAACAGTGAGGACAGGTTCACTAGCTTGTTTTAGTTGTTTTTTAAAAATCTGCTTTTACTTGAGATAAGAGCAGTCAGGCTAATTAAAACATCACACATCTTATTTTTGGCTGGACTTTCGTATATGCTGAGTTAGCCCATGCTAGCCAGAGGACTGACTGGAAGCTGTTACTTGTTGCGTGACTTTTGAAAATGGAAAAGCAAGGCAATTATCAATAAATCCAAGCTGAGAAAAAAGAATGCCAAAATATGGGGTCCATATGGATGGAAAAAGGAAAGCCCATGGTGGCCAAAGGTTGGAACCAGTGACATGGGCCAACTTCCTCTATTCATCCCCATTCCATTTCTTCCACGTCCCTATCGCTTAGTTTCCGCAGGGAGGGCTGGTGGGGAGAGAGCACCTAAGAGGGGCCGTCAAAGGGCTCTGAAGGCAAGGAGGGCACGGCTGATCGGGGGCCTTCAGAAGGGTGGGTGTGTGGGAGGGGGATGGCGACCAGGTGCCACACTCGGCACTCAGGCTGCACCACGGGTCTGGAGAAGGTGTAAGCAGCCAAAAAGAGCCGAGAGTAGGGGTGAGACCAGGGCAGCTGGAAGTCTGGAAGGCAGGAAGTCTTCGTGCAGGGACCTGCGGGCCTCCTCCGGGCCCCTCCTCTCCAGGACCCAGCGGCTCTGCCCCTCTACTGCCTCCTTCCACTACCACTCTCGGCACTGCTCTCTCTTACATACTGGGACATTTCCAAACAGTGACTCCCTGGGACCCCTGCTTTGCATTCCACCTCCATCCATTTCCCCAACAGGAAAAGAAATCTCTGGATGACCTGCCTGTGGCTGAAACGTCCCCCACTACTCACGCTCTTCACAGTGGGGACTATTCTGCCCCCACGCAGCTGTGGGTGTGATCACTGGGCATTCAGCTCAACCCTCCATAAACCTTCCCCTCCCCACAGGGACTCAGGGTCTGTTTCCTAACAGTGGGTGGGGGTGGGGGGGGGCAAAGGGAACAGGCACATGGCTCCCAAGGAACTTGGCTGGGCCCCCACACTGACTCACGGTCACAGGACTTAGGCTGAGCCGGGCGGGCGGAGTTGGGGGGGGGAGGTTGGGGAGGAAGGGGCAGTTTAAGGCTCCCATCAAACCAGTTTCTTCTTCAGGCCCCCCCTGCTGAGCCTCACTCCCAGGTGACTAGAGAAGTTCACATGCATGTGTTACCTCTGTAGGTGCTATGACCCCAGCCCAGCCACTCTCTCCTCTGGGCCCAGAGCCTACGTGGGAGGACAGAGGGATAGAGCAGCCTGGGGACGCAGGTTCCAGGCCAAGTGGGAAGAGGACCCAGTGCAGGCGTAAGGTGATCAAAATGCCCCACACACTGTTACCACAGGGAAAACAGATTAAAATGAATGCTGTTGGGCCACCTCCAGAGGAAGCCGAAGTCCCAAAGGGGAGGGACCTGCCCACAGTCCCAGGCAGCTAACAGAGTAGTTGGAAGGCAAACAGGGCTATGTGCCCTTTACTTGGTGGGCACTCTGGGGGTCTGGGGGCTGCTGGCACATAGACGAACTTCATCATTCGAAGCTGTTTTCCCAGTACCAGCTGGTGCAGTGGTGTCTTCCTCTCCAACTTCCTGAGGCTTGCCTGAGTCACTACCCAGCTCCAGGGCTGGCAACACCCTGCCCTGCTCCCCACCCACCCTTCACTCAGCCTAGAGGGGAGGGGGGAGAAATCTGAAGAGATCTAATACTTGCCCCCCCCATCTAGGTGCAGGCCCACAATCATTCTCTCCTACCCTCAGCCTCAGGAGGTGACTGACCTTCGGGCCTCCCTCCTGGCCTGCGTTTCCTCCCAGTTCCAGGAAGAAAGGCAAAGGGACCATCCTGCTCTCAGATATTTATCCTTGGCTGGTCTCTCCTTCCAACTCCCAAAGGCCAGGCAGAGCCCCACTCAGCAGGCCAGTAAGGAGTTGGCAAGAACTAGAGTCCCCAGCCTGGCCTGGCCTCCCCTTCGGTATTTTTGCAGCTGGAGACTATTAGTTGCAAGCAAAAATCCTTTGTTATCCAACCCCCCTCCACCGCATTATTTTCCTCTCCCCTAAAGTCCAGATTCCTCTGCCCACCCCGCCACACATGTGCACACGTTCGCATGCACACACAT
This sequence comes from Macrotus californicus, assembly GCA_007922815.1. NCBI lineage: Eukaryota > Metazoa > Chordata > Mammalia > Chiroptera > Phyllostomidae > Macrotus > Macrotus californicus. Next base: position 150,254 of record VMDR010000301.1, read on the forward strand.
TCGCTTGGCCACTCGCACTGTTCCAAGGCCAGCATAGAAATGGGCGCAGATTGGGAGAGGGCGCCTTCTTTCCCAGGCTCCCCCACAGGCAGTGTCTGGGCCACTTCCCTCTGCCCATGGCATGGGGGCGGGGGGCAAGCAGAGGCCTGGAGTTGGACCCGCAGGACCTGAGCATTCTGGCCCTACAAGCACAGAGTAGCTGCTTCTTCATGGTCCAGCCTTCTTGGGGCTGATTCACCCCAGTGCACCCTCCAGAGCATCTCTGGCCAAAGACCCCAAGTCCTGAGGACCTGAGAGTCTCAGGTAAACCCAGGTGGAGAGAGGTTGTGTTGTGGGAGGACTCTGGGGGTGGTCTGGAGCCCTAGGAGTTAGGGACTCCAGCACAGAGGAGGCTGCTCCTATAGGGAGCTGGGAAGGAGATGAGACAGTCGGAGAACAGACCGCAGCGGGCCTGTGATGTCGCAAAGGACTTTCAGTTCCAGGCCCCAAAATAGACCTGGCGTGTGTGTTTGTAAGGGCCGAACCTTCCTTGTACCCCTGCCCCGATGCTCAGCACTCTGCGCTTCCCACAACTTCAGTTTTTTGCAACTTCTCCATCATTCACAATGTTCAAGAGGCATTTTCCGAAATAGTGGCTGCTTTTCCAAAACAACAGGCTCCCCATTCCCAAGAAGACCCCAGCTTCGGCTGCAGGATTCCAGTCACTCTCCCTAAAATAAATTGGGGGAAGGAAGGGAGCCCCTGTGCCCTGAGGAAACACCCTCAACACATTCACATGCCCAAATGCTGTAGGGCAGCGCACAAGGACCCTGGGTGAGGAGGAAGAACCTCAGTAACCCTAACCATAACCTCCGGGAACACACTGCATCTGGCCCTTATTTCAGGAACCTCCCCGCCTCACACAACACTCTGCTCTTCCCTGGGGCCAGCCTGGGTTTATATTACCTTCTCCAGGACGATGGGCAAGTTACTTAATGTCTCTGAGTCTCAGTTCGCTCACCTGTAAAATGGGGTGGTGCATTAGCAGCACATGGCACAGGGCCTGGCAGACAACAAACATGCCACAGATGGGAGCTTCGGCTGTGCCATGGCCCTCCTTCACCCCCACCTTGTCTGTCCCCGCCTTCTCCACCCAGTGACTGTCTTGTGGTCTGTGCCTCCAGCCAGAGCCCTGAGGCCTCCGGATTAAGGCGGACCCTCCAGGTGGGCAGTTCACAGGCTCCCACAGCCCAGCAGCTCGCTTTATCACAGCCTGTTCACCTGACTGCAGATACGGGGAGGCCAGGGCACTGTCTTGCATCTGTGTCCCCAGCTCCCGACACACATGCACTGATTCATTCAACAAATATTTGTTGAGTGCTGAGTCCTTGCTCAGTTGTCCTAGAGTTGGGACATCACTTTTTCCCTTCCCTTTTACTGCCAGACTCCTCCTTCTCTGGCCTCTGGATGCCCAAGACGGTGTGAGAAGACATCTGTCTGGTAATCGTCCTGCTTGGGAGGGCAGGGAGAGGGCTGGGGAGATGATCGGAAGTCTGGGGCCTGGAAGGAATGCTGCTAAGTGGCATGGTCTCGTGCTCCTGTTCCCTGCCAGGGCCTGACTTCACCTCCTCTTGTTCCACCAGCAAGTTTGGGGCTCAGCCACATAGTGCCACCTCTGTCCCCTGGGCCCCACTTCCTGCTCATAATTCCATCTAGGGGGTGCGCCCTGCTTCCTTCCCCTGCCTGGCCCAGGTCCACAAAGTATTCAGTCCTGGTCCCAGGGATGAGATGCCTGGATTCTGCAGCTCTGACTCAGAATCAGAACCAGGGTCTTTCCTGCTGTGGAGAAACCCTTGCTAGGCTCTAAAACATATCTCTCTTGCATAAGTTACTTCCTTTGCCTTGAAAATGGTGTGGAGGGGGGTTTGGGAGCAGACTGGGTAGAAAGGCAACTTCAAGGAGACAGCAAGGGAGAAGGGGACAGGGCTGGAGCTATGCCAGAGACACAGGGCTGTCCCTGGCCTGGGAGAGGAGTGGAGGACTGTTAAAGGACTAGAAAAGTAGGAAGAGAATGGGAAGCCAAAGCACCAGGGTGCAGAGGGCCTGAGGCCAAAGAGAGGGGTGGCTAGAGCCCCTCAATATTCTGACACCCAGTGGGTAAGAAAGGCCAAGGAAGGGGGTGGCTGGCTTTCATACATCAAGTCTGTAAGAGTTCCATAGGTATGGGATGGGAGGCTGAGAGGGCTGGGGGGTACCCAGTTCAGTAGGAAGACAGCTCCCCTTCCAGCTGGGGCAGCCGGTTTATCACAGATTCAAAGGAGCTGTTCTTTGCCCCCTCTCTGCCCTCCCTGTACACAAATCCCTATCCCATTTCCTGTTGTGATTTTAACTGTGAGCATGCACACACACACACACACACACACACACACACACACACACACACACGAGGGAGGGAAAGGAAAAGTGAAGCTAGCCAGCTGGAACTGGGGACCCATTTCGCAACCTTGCTGCCTGCAGCCCAGGGGGCCTTTCCTGTGCCTCCCTGCCTACCTCTTTCTTCCCTACGCAGCATGGTACAGGGAGGAAACCCTAGGACCCCCAAGGGCCCTTCCAGAGCATCTTCTCATACACAGTTAGAAATGAAGTGACTTCAGCAAACCATGTTTCCTTCAAGGCCTCTACTTACAACCTTAGAACCTCCCCTCCCCTCCCCCCCCCTCCCGCCAGGACCGCACTCCTGCTGTCTGGCCTCATTTTTTCTACAGTGGAAACATCCTCAAAGCTGAAGGGAGGACAGGCCAGAGGAGCGCAGCTTAGGCAACACAGGGCTGGGGGAGAATGGGAGGCTTGACCTCCAGTCCGCCCAGTGGCAGCCCTGCAGGGGGCTAGACAGGGCCTATGCTTCCATAGGTGGGTGGTTGGGTGGGCAGGCCAGACCTGGCTCTGGTACTTCCAGGCCTGTTGACTCCTCTGTGCCTTGAGTTCCAGAACTTTAATCTTTGGTGTATCATTTTCAAAATGCTCACCATGTAATGCTACTGCTTACCTACTATTTCTTTAAATCAATTTACTTATTTTGCCTGATCCTAAACAATCTACAAAATCATAGATTTGAGGCCTGATTGGTGTGGCTCAGTTGGTTGGGCATCACCAGTTCAATTCCCAGTCAGGACACAAGCTTGGGTTGTGGGTTCAGTTCCTGCTTGGGGTGCATGAGAGAGGTAGCTGATTGATGTTTCTCTCACACATCAGTGTTTCTCTCCTTCTACCTCCCTATCACTCTCACTAAAAATAAATAAATAAAACCTTTAAAAATAACCATAGATTTGATATGCTAGTGACAGGAGTTTCCTAACGAATATTAAACAAAAACATTACTACATTCCGTGGCTGGTGTGGCTCAGTAGATTGAGCGTCAGCTTGTGAGCCAAAGAGTTGCCGGTTCAATTCCCGGCCAGCGCACATGCCTGGGTTTCGGGTCAGGTCCCCAGTAGGGGGCATGTGAGAGGCAGCCATTTGCTGTTTCTCTCCCTCTCTTTCTCCTCCCTTCCCCTTTCTCTAAAACTTAAATAAATAAAATCTCTTAAAAATTACTACAATAATTTAAAAAAATAGCACATCTACATGCAACCTGAAATCAAGACATCCCTGTTTTGGGAAAGGCAATATTAAAACCCTAGGGGTAGGCCTTGGGCCTCTCTGAGAGTCTGAATTCTGAGGCACTCTCCGTCATGTTCTCAGTCATGGAATCAGATTCCTTAGGGATCTCCCATTCTGCTGGGACACTGGCAGAGGGGAGGATGGGCCCTAGGGAGACATCCCAGGAGGGTGGGGTAGGGACCACCCCAATCCAGGTCACTGAAGGCACTGGGGCTGGGGGAGGAGGGTCAGCAGCCTAGGCTTGGGTAAGAGAAGAAAGTGTGTATACACACACACCTTTCAGAATGCTGGGGATGTTGGTCAGTGGATGCTCCCATGCTTGAGTACAAAGGGAAAGAGCTGGGGGTCCAGATAGGAAAAAGCAGGAGCTTCAGTCCTGAGCCTATTCTACAAGCCTCTTCAAGAAGCTGCACTGATCATTGGCCACTGGTCACCCAGGGCCTTGGAGGGGCCTCTCGGGCTCTCAGGACTCTGAGTAGGTCTGGTTCGCAAACACCCAGGACCCATGTGAAACAGGCTCATTTCCTGGCCTCCTTCCTTCTTTCTATTCTATTTCTATACCCAGAGTTTTCTTTGGGGCAGGCTCCCCCTTCTTCTCACACCAGCAGATGGGCTTCTCTTGGCCTCTGGGCTCCAGCATCTCTCAATTGTTAGATTCCTCCCTCTTTGCATGGGGCTAAGCCCAGGGGTCTGATGGAGGTCATAGTCATAGCTAAGAAAGGGATGATTGCAGGGATGGCTCCCCCAGAGGGCAGAGAGAAAGCAAGAGAAAGCAGCAACCTTTCTTCTTCCTCCCCATTGGGAAGCTAATTACAGGCCAGCAGCCCACTGCACAGGTGAATGCCTGGGACCAGCCACCCTGCACACCAGGGCAGGCCATTCAGCCTCCCCTGCCTGGGAAGGGATAAACTGGGGATGTGGGGAGGGCACTAGGGGAGAGACGCTTCCTACATCCTCAGCTCAGGGCCCATAATTAGTTTGTGGGATAAGAGCAAAACAACCATCCTCAGGGTGACAGCCAGACATTCAGGCGGCATGGGGTGTGGGGTCGGCGCAGAGAGGAAGACACAGAGGCTGGGGCAAGAGGAACCCACTTCTTCACCCCACTAGCATTTCTCCCCAGAACCAAGAGGCCTTGATCCCTTCTGGCCTCTTGGACTCTGCCCCAGAGGGGCCCAATGAATCTGGCAGACTGGGAGGCAAGGCTATGTTTGCCAAGGGAGGGATACTCGCCTGAGGTTATTTCCTGCTTCTCCTGGGGAGGAAAGCAGGAGAGGGGCCAGCCGGAGCAAAACCTAAGAAGGTTCCCATCAGGGCACCAAGGTCTGGCCTCAGGGCCAGGGAGGGAACTGTCGGAGCTGTTTGCCCAGACAGGCCTGTTGGGTGGGGCCATCAACAAGGGGCAGGGAGAGGGCAGATGTTTCATGGGGTCTTGCCCCAATCCTACCCTGTCTACCATGGGGCTCCCTGAGCTGCCCATTCTCAAGAGCTCAGCCAACCATGTGGGGCAGCCCCCAGCTAGGCACTCCTGATCACAGGGGAGCCTGGGTCACCAACAGCCCAAGGATACCATGAGGATGCAGATCAACCACAGGCCCCATCTTTCCCTCAGCCCTGTGGTGCATTTCCTGGGAATGTGATGATGCCAGATGTTTTTTGTTTGTTTGTTTTTGTAACGGCATCTGAGCCGAGCAGGACTGCTCCAAACAGTGTGTCTATGCCCTGGTCCCATCCCCAGTGACACCCCTCCCTTCTCTACTCCTAAGACAGCAAAGTACAGCCTCGGGATGGAGTCCAAATGGGAACATCCAGGGTATCCTAAAACATTCAGGTGGCCCCAGCACTCACTGCTCCTCCTTTGATCTCACCCACTGCCACAAAGTCCCCCAGAAAGAGCCCCAGGATCCCTACACCCATGCTGCAACAGGAGGTCTGTTTTGGTGACATGCCCAAGGAAAACGATCAGACATGAAGACAGACCCAGCCAGGCCCTGGCTCCTTTGCCCTCGGCCACAACCTAGCAAGGCTCCTCTTTCCCTTGTGCTGGCTCCCACCTTGGGAGAGCCCCTTGCTGGTCTAATCAATACCTCCTCTCTCTGAGAAGAGACAGTCCCTGGTCTCAGGAGACTGATCAGTCATTTCTCCTTTGAGAGCTTCCTCAGAGCTGAGCCAAAAAAGCACAGCCGCTGCCCCAAACAGGCATTGGCCTGTGCAGCCCCCTGCCCTGGCCTCCATCAGGGGCTTCTTGTTCAGCCTCCTGCTCCAGACAGGTGTCATCCTGTCTGACTTTCTGCCTCTGTCCTAGCCTGACCCCACCTCCCCTGCCCACCACCCCCGTGCCCTTCAAGCTGGACGCAGGAAACTCACGGTGCAGGCTAAGGGAGATGTTGATGGTGTGCTCATCCACAAAGCCCTTCAGGCCAGGCATGCGGGCACATTTGAGCTGCGTCTGGGCAGCACTGTCCCCAACGTGCACCCAGCACACAGTCTCATTGGCATAGCTGAAGTCCATGGCTGTGGTCTGCCGTGTGCTGGTGGGTGTGATGGTAGACACCTGGGCCCCATTCAGGTATGTGGCCAGGATGTTCTGAGAGTTGGCAATCAGCAGCACAGGGGGCCGGTCCACCGGCTCTGTAGATGGAGGAGAGGAAGGTCAATGCAGCAAGGGGATCCTAGGACCTCACAAGCCATTCTCCATTGGGGAAGAGCACTGAGGGCACCTAGCATGGAGGCCACATGTGACACCACCCACCATTCTTGGCCTTGCAGGAGCGGTTGTCCGGCTGCAGCAGGTAACCTTCCACGCAGCCGCACGTGAAGGAGCCATCTGTGTTGGTGCAGAGCTGGCTGCAGGTGCCGTACACGGAGCACTCATCAAAGTCTGCAGGGAAAAGGGCAAGGATATGGTCATTCCAGGTGACGAGGGCCGGGAAGAGTGTGCCCTCAGACACCATCACTGGGTGTGTCCCTCCCTACAGCTACTTCAGGGGACAACTTGACAGAATCTATTAATAAGAAATGTGCAAACTCACTCAGCAAGTCCAGACTTGGAATCTACCCCAGAGAAATATCCATCTATGTGCCCATCATCCATTCATTCAGAAAACACTTGTTTAGTGCCTACTAGGTGCCAGTACTGTTCCAGGCTCTGGGATGTATCGGTGAATAAAAGAAATTCAAACTGCTGCCCTTGTAAAGCTTAAAATTCTTTCTTTTTAAAGATTTTATTTATTTATTTTTAGAAAGAGGGGAAGAGAAGGGGAAAGAGAGGGAGAGAAACATTAACGTGTGGTTGCCTCTCACGTGTCCCCTACTGGGGACCTGGCCCACAACCTAGGCATGTGCCCTGACTGGGAATTGAACTGGCGACCCTCTGGTTCACAGCCCGCGCTCAATCCACGGAGCCACACCAGGGCAAAATTCTGATAATAAATGAAATACTGCTTATTACAATAATAAATACAACACAAAGATAAATTCTATTTTTTGAGGTGCTAGTGCACTGGTAAGTGACTGGTACGATGGAAAATATTAAGCGGGAGTCGGGGGGGAAGAGAATGGGGACGGTGGGGGTATGATTTTAGAGCGGCCAGGCATGGCCTCACTGAGAAGGTGGGATTTGTGCAAACATTCAAGGGAGGCAAATTTAAAACAGAAAAGTTTGCATCGTTTGTAACGGAGGGAAATTGTGAGCATCCTACTCATCAATAGGGTGACGGCCAAGTAAACTGTGGTAACAGTCATACATCACAGCAGTTTTTAAAAGAACGAGGTAGATCTCTCTCTACATATCAACATGGAAAAACCTCTAGGACATACTGAGTGAAAAACTTGAAAACAAATATGTACAGGATAATTTCATGTCAAAAAGAGCACATGCACACAAACAGTGAGTTCACTGAGATCTCCCATGAGTACATGCGCACAGGTGGACAGAAAAGTCCTGGTAAAAGATAGCAGATAACAGAGTTGGCCTCCACGGAGACGAGAAAGGGACCAGAAATGAGAAGGATTTGTCAAAGTGGATTTTAGTTTTTTGGGTTATTTTTTTTAAAGATTTTATTTATTTACTTTTAGAGAGAAGGGAAGGGAAGAAGAGAGAGAGGGAAAGAAACATCAGTGATCGAGAGATACATCGATTAGTCGCCTCTCACACGGCCCCAACCGGGGACCTGGCCCGCAACCCAGGCATGTGCCCTGACTGGGAATCGAACCAGTGACCTCTCCATTCTCAGGCCAGCGCTCAATTCACTGAGCCACACCAGGCAGGGCAAAGTTTTATCTGTAGTGCTGCAATTTTTTTTTAATTAGAAAACTCACATACGACCTATAAAATGTTAAGATGAATTTTTAAAAGTCTGGTAAAATCAAGTGGGCTCAGTCACGCCCGGAGGCAGTACAGAACGTGCAGCCATGCCTCCTCTCTGGGACCTTCCATCTAACTTTCCCCTGCCCCAGCCAGGCCCGCTGGCCCTGCCTCCCTCATTCCCCAACAGCTTGCCATGTGCTCACTTACCTTTGCAGGTCTTGCCATCGGCCTGCAGCTGGAAGCTGCTGTTACAGTAGCAGGTGGGCCCGTTGAGTGTGGGGACACAGTGGTGCTGGCATCCCAGCTGAGAACAGTTGCTCAGCAGCTCTGTGAGAGGTGGGAGACACACACTCAGGCCCTCAGGCCTGGCAGCCACCCCCAGACTATAACTTTCACCCCATTCCCGTCAGCCCTTCAGAAACCACATTCAAAGCCTGCAGTGTTGGAGATGAAAGGGACTTAGGAAGCATCTACTATATTTTCCAAGTGGGGAAAATGAGACCAGAGAGAGTATAAGACAGGCTCAAGGTCACATAACCCAGCAGGGCTTAGAACCATCTCCCTGCTCTGGCTTCCCTGGCCTCCGTCTGTCCCCACAGAGAGAGGTGTGGTAGTTTGTTGGGCTCAGAGGGAATGTGGACAGTGAGTCTTATCCCCTTCACACGCCTGTTGTTTGCACTGCCCAGGGACTAAGATGTGGGCTCCAAGGCTGAGGGTGAAGAGCAGACCTAGAATGGAGTCCATCCCCACAGGACCCCAGCTCTGGCTAGGAAGCACCCCTCAAACCTATCCCTTAAGCCCCAGAGGCCTCTGAGAGAAGGTAAAGTGAAGCCCAGGTGGAGGACAGCAGGAGGAGCAAAACTGGTTCCCTCAGGATCCTTCTTTAATCTTTTTCCTGCCACTGACCCACTTCCACAGGGGAGACAGAAGGGAATGAAAAAGGAAGGGGGAGAGGTAGGAGCAGCTGCCCCCCCAAACCAGCGACCCAATTAATGGCCTCGCGTGGGGCCAGGCGGCCTGCCACAAAGACCCCTTTGTCCAGCTGCTTCATGCCCCCACCTAGGAGCCAGGGCTGCCCCAGATGCTAAGACGTTCAGAAGCTCTAAGCCTGCCAGGCTGGAGCTGGGATCGGGGGTCAGACCCCAGTTCTTCTGTTTCCACTCCACCTCCACCCATGAGCCCAAACGTGCTGCCTGGCCAGCCTTCCGCCACCACAAAGGCAGTGAGTATTGTTCATTCTGGAAGATCTAGAACAGAGTTTCTCTTCTTGATATGAGGGTGGGGAGGATGAGGAGAGTCAACTTCTGTAATATCAGAGAAGAAAGTTCAGTCCCTAGGTTTTTGAGGTTCTTTGTTGTTTTTGAAGCTGAAAAGGTATTTAAGGTATTCAAAAGGAAGTAAATTTGAGCATGCACCATCTAATAAGATGAGATGTGCATGGTAATTGAAATCAACTCCTGGGCCCAAACTCCCCATTGCATCCCAGGAGCTTCAGACAAAAACATGCAAAATCTACCAAAGGAGAGGATAAAAGTCTCCTGCAAATTCCCCTGCTGCAGAGCCCCGCTGCCAGGGAGCAGCATGCAGATGTGTCCCCTCCCGCAGGCCCGAGGGGGCAGGTGAGCATAACTCCAGACCCCCAGCTTTCATCACAGCACCTGTTCTTCTCCGTCCACATTCATGTTTCAGGTAAGAAACCATTGGGAGAAAGAACCGCTATTTACCAAAAAAACAAAAAAAAAAGAAGAAGAAGAAAAGAAAACACTAATGTAGTGTAAAGCTTTCGTTTTACAGGTGGGAAACTGGAGTCTGAGGCGGGGCAGTGACTTGTCCAACCACACAGAGAGATGAGCCCAGGCCGGAGCCCGCACTTGCAGTTTGTTGACCAAGCTCCAAGCCCAAAGGGCGCATGGATTTGGGCCACTACCTGGTGGTGATTCTCTAAAAGGGCAGAGGACAAGGCCTTAGAGGTTCAAGGACAGTCCTCGGACGGCAGGGCTCCAAACCCGACAGATGCCCCACCTGATGAGAACGCACTGCACCACCTGGGATAGGAGAGAGAGAGGATCCCTTACCTCGGCAGTGAGGCCCCTCGTCCGAACCATCCATGCAGTCCTGGACCCCATTGCAGAGGCGGGACATGGGAACACACAGCTCAGTGCCCAGGCAATTGTGTTCGTTCGGCTGACACCGCTGGGCCTTACTCTGTGGGCCTGGGGGCAGATGCAAAGGTTAGCATGACCAAACGGGTTAGAGCAGCTGCTCACCGGGAGAGGAGGTGAGTAACTGAGATTTGTATTTCAGACATCTGCATTTTTTAGATCTCAGGAGGCCTCAGGGGTGGTTAGACTCTTCCACGTAAAGCTCTTCTTCACCATTCCCAGCAGGAGTCACACACCTGGGAGCGGTCAGGTGGAGGGGAGAGCTAGGCTCTCAGTCAAGAGCCCACTCTCCAAAGGCCCATATGCCTGCTATGGACCCAACACTGCCACATTCTATACTCAGGACACAGGCCGAGGTTGAAAGTGAAAGGTTTGAGTGAGCTAAGGAAAACAGAGTCCAGGGCGGAGAAGCTCTAATGGTAAAGAAGAGCCTCCCATAGCTTCCCGGGCCACAGAGAAAGGGCTGAGCATCAGCCCGGGTCTTCTGGAACTGCACTGTCCACTGTGCAGCATCAGGCGTAGGTAGCTGCTGAGCACCTAACCTGTGACTAGTTCAAGGTCTCAGTATAAAACACACGCTGGCTTTTGAAGACTTACTACACACACACAAAACAATGGGAAAGATTTCACTAACATTCTATGTGGATATTATAATGAAATGATAAAAATTTGGATACAATGAGTAAAATAAAATTAAAATTAATTTCACCTGGTTATTTTTTCCTTCTTATTTTTTTAGAGGGCTTGTTTTTTTTTTAAATCCTCACTCGAGGACCTGCTCATTGATTTTAGAAAGAGGGGAAGGGAGGGAGGGAGAGGGAGAGAAACTTTGACTGGCTGCCTCCCACATGCTCCCTGACTGTGACCAAACCCACAACCTAGGCATGTGCCTTGACGGGGACTCAAAGCTATGACCTTTCGGTTTTAGGGGATGACACTTCAACCAACTGAGCCACACAGGCCAGCGCTATTTTTCCCTTTTTAAATGTGGCTACTAGAAAATTTTGAATTACCTACGTGGCTTGCATTATATTTCTATTGGAGAGCACTGTTCTAGACCCCAAGCCCCAAAGCAGCTTGCCTGAGAGAAGGGTTTGGGAAAGATCAAAAGTGATGGCCTGCCCACCGGTGAGGTCTCTGGCACTTCCTTTGTTGCCCAAGAAGAGAGGCTTGGGGTGGGGGTACAGCTCCTCAGGGAATCCTCAGGAGACCATGCAGGCTAGGGGGCTGGCTGAGCCCATGAGCTGAAAGGCAGACTGCTGCCCCTGGCTCCCAGACCTGGAAGGGGAGTGAGTGAGAGACGGCATGCGTGCGAGTGACCAAGCTCTTGGGCCTGGGTGGGCGTCTGCACGCACAGGTGAGGGAAGTGCGTGGTGTCAGTGTGATATTTCTGTGTGTCTGTGTGCGCTGATGCTCCGGCCTCGAACGTGCATTTCCACAGACTTGGAGACGTGAATCTGCGTCTGTGTGTGCATCTGGGGACACTGGTCTGCGCACAGGTGCAGGATGGCTGTGCTTCTGCACCCCCCGTTCGAGTGCTGAATCCGTGTGGCTGTGAGAGCACGTCTGTGCAGGTGTCTGCTTCTGTCTATGTCGGGGCGGGGAGCAAGTCAGTGCCCAGGGAGCTGTGTGTGATGGGTCGGGGAGAGTTTAAGAGTGGGGATGACTATAAGGTGGGGTTTGCATCAAAGAGTGAATGGATAAAAAGAGCCAGATCCAGCCCCGCTGCAAGGCTTTCTTAACCCTGAACACCAAGCATCAGGTCAGAAATGTGGGGCATAAAGGTGGCGTCAGACAAGACGCTCCAAGTGGAACCCCCTCCATAGAAACACTTCCAGGGCAGGATATGGGGGTGAGACCGAGAGAACTGGTGGCTCCCTTTCCGGCCCTAAAATTACCCCTGATAATTATGGGTGAGAGTGTGGGGCAAGCACAGGGGCTGGGGCTGGGACAGTATCACCAGGAGAGAAAACAGAAACAGACCTAAGAATACTCGGGCACCTGGACCCTGGCCTAGATTAACGAAGCGGCGGAGAGACTGAAGGTGGAGACCCCAGCACTCTGCCAGCTGCCTAGGACTCTGGGGTCCAGCCAGCAAGTCCTCCACCCCCCCACCCCCCTCACACACGCACTGGCAGGGTAAAGACTGGGCGGGGACCTTTCTCCCAGTTTAAACAGCTGCCTCTGATTACACCAATTACTGGGGGCAGGGGAAGGCGGGGGTGGTGGGAAACGCACAGGGGTGGGACTTACGGTACAGTGACTGAGCAAGAGTTGGTGGCCTTTGGCCTAGGAGTCTGAGGACAGAAAAGGGACCCGGCTAGACCTGTTGAGCATTCAGCAACGGTCAGGAGGCTCTAAGGTGGGAAGTAGAGGGACGAGCAAGAGGAAAGGGAGGGAAGGGCTCCTCTTCCCAGCAAAGCTGTCAGCACAGAGAGCACAGTCTCCGGCAGGCTTGGGGTGCAGCAGCTGAGACAGCAGTCCGATGCACCATTTCTAAGCACATCAGGCACCATGCCGGGCACACTGAGGGGGGAGAGGGCAGTTTTAGCTGCATCATGAGCAAATAATGACAGAGCAAGATCTGCACCAGGCTGGAGATCAGCGGTCCTCATCCCAAACTGCCTGGGCCAAAAGGAAAACAAGATAAGGCAGGGGTTTGGGGGGAGGGAACCGGAAAAGGACTTACAGATCTCAGGGGCCTCATCAGATCCATCTGGGCAGTCCCTCTCACCATCACACCTCCAGCCCTTCGAGATACAGGTGATCTGGTCTCTGCAGGCAAACTGCTTGGGGCTGCAAGTCTTGGGGACTGAGGGTGAGAAAAGAAAATGGGGGTGTGAATGAAGGCTGGAAGCCAATACTATGGCCCTAAAGCCCCCCGCCCCATATGGCTCCTCCTCCTTCCCCAGCATCAGTCCCCATTTGGCCCAGACTCTCTGAGCCACAGTCCATGAGCCGGGGGAGGACGACGCGGGTGGGGGGCAGGTAGCTGTGTGTCACTCCTGGAACACTGTGTACCTGTCATGGGGGGAGGGGAAGGATACAGGAAGCATATTTTACTGCCCCTCAGCCCCCCAGGCTGCCTGTCCAGTGTGCCCCTCCTCCAGTCCTCAGGGTCAAAGCCTTTGCTGTCTCGTTTATTCTGGCCACGCACCAACACCTCCGGTTTTGCTGACTGAGAGTGAAGGATGGGGCATTTAGGGGGCATTGGCATGTTTTCTCTTTATCTTCCTCTCCCTCCCACTAGCAGCCCAGAGCTGGTCTTTCCTCACCGCTCTGCTCCTCTGCCCTCTGGGACACTGCTGGTCCTTGGAACCCATCACCCCACCCACCTCCAATTCCTAACTAATCACCAGGCCCACGGACGGGAAGCGTGTGTGGGGGGTGCCCTTGGTACAACAGTAAGTTGGAGATGGCATCAGCAGAGGTACTGGAGGGCAAGGCCATGCAAGGGGCCGAGGAGGGGCAAGGCAGAGAGCCCACCTCCACCTCCATTCTCTAAAGACAGTCACCCTTGAGATTAGACCTCAGGGAGGACTTCCAGCAGATGTCCTCACAAGTAAGAGGCACCTAAAGATTGCTCAGGATGACGGAACTGGAAAGCCAAGCAGGAGGATGGCTGGGGTGACCTGTGGGAGCAGATTTCGGCCCAGCCAACCTGTGAAGCTACCACACCCAGGATCTCTTTGCCCTGTCCCTTAACCCCCACCAGCCTCCCTCTGCTCCATGCCATTCTCTTACCTCACGCTCTCAGGAGGAGTTAAGAATAGTAACACTAACTCTTATTGTGGGCTCAGTATGTGCTAGGAACCGTGGTAAAGCAGTTCTTTCCATGTATTGTCTCATTAATCCTCTCCACATTATGACGAAGTAGGTACTACAATACCACCGTGCTACAGATGAGGAAGACAAGCCTCAGGGAGGGTGGGGTCACAGGGTAGGCAAAAGACAAAACCAGGCCTCACTCAGCTTTGAGCTGACTTCAAGCTTCTAATCAGTGCAGTCTATACTAGTCTTCCCACTCCCATTGAGAGATGCTCAGGAGCTGTCCCTCCAACCCCACACCATGTCCTCCATGGGAAGAAGAGGACCCCTCTCTCCTTCACCTCCTCCCCCCAGGGCTGGGTTCTCAGTCTCCCAGCTCTTTATCGCCTTTTCCTCGGCTTGTATCAATTCCCAGCTCTTTATCGCCTTTTCCTCGGCTTGTATCAATTCCGTTTCTATTCAGCAGGCATGCACTGGGACCAGCTCTGTGCCAGGAACTGCACTAGGCACTGGGGTGCCTGGGAGGAGCAAAATGCCCCCTCGGGAGACTCAGTCTCCTGGGAAGACAGCTGCACACCACCACCTTGAATGCAGGGCAGAGTGAGCTCAGGGCTGCGATGGAGTGTAAGTAAAGTATGTCAGGGCTCTGAGCAGGGTGGGGTGAGTCTGGGAGGGCCACATGGAGAAGATGCCCTCCCTCCCTCATCTCCGTCTCTGGCAGAGGGGACCACACTCAGGCCCCTGGCCAGGATGAGAGCTGAGTTCAGGAAACACATCAAGGATGGCTGGGCCAGCCCCCGCCCCCAGCCCCCCTTCTTTACCCCCCATCCCGAGCAGGGAATAAAGGCCCCTTGAGGAGGTGGATAATGCTGAGTTCATTGCCCCACTGGGCCAGCTGTGAGGTCTTCCCGGAGAAACAGCCCGCCAGCCTAGTTAGCATGCCAGAGAATGGTCCTCTTCCACTGGCCAGCCAGAGACTGTCTGGGGGGGGAGGCACAGGGGGCTGGAATGGAACTCAGAGGCAGATGGGCTGTTTGGAGCCCAGAAATGGCCCCTGTGCCACCCCCATGCCCCCCCAACCTGGACTTAGTCCACACCCCCACACCTCCTGGGCCAGAACTCACAGGCCCGGCCTGAGGTCACTGGTTGGTCACTTCAACCTCCCTTCCATTCTGCGTCCCAGCCACAATCCCCCCTCCTTTGGCCCTTACTTTGTCCCCCTTGCTGTCCCCCACCCCTGTTTTTGGCCTGAACTCGACAGAGGAAACAGCAGCTGGCAAACTCCGAAAGCTGGAATGAGAGAGATTCACAAACCAGATGTGCTCTTGCAGAGGGGGGTGTGGGGGATGGGAAAGTGAAAGAAGAGGAGCCTTCAGGGCCTCTATTCCTCAGCAGCATCTCTTCAGGCCCAGGGACAGGGGACAGGGGGTGCACATCACCCAGGAGCCAGGGCAGCCCAAGGACCGTGGAGAGATAAGTGAAAGAACTTCCTGTCAGGGGATGGTGGAGAAAGCCCCAGGAATCTGGAGTTTGAAGGCTAAGGCCTGTCTTTGATTTCCTTCAGGGGGAGAGGGGAGGAAAGAAACAAATAACCTACTTTGGGGCAGTCTACACAGCCAGGGGAAGCCCCACTCTGAGGTGGGGGCGGGGTAGGAAACTGGTAATCTGCTTAGAGCCTCCAGCCAACCCCGCTTCCCTCTGCCGAGCTTCTGCATCTGATATCAGCACCCAGAAAACCCACTTTTGTGGCCTGCAGCGTAGGTGAGGGAACAACCCGGCCCTAAATTCAGCCCTCAATTTGGGATGAACTACCAGCCTCTCTGGCCTCCTGCCCCACGTGAGAATTGGGGCTTCTTAATGATAAGGGCTGACACTCCACAACAGGGTCACTGTGAGTCAGCCACTGGCTGACCTTAAACACTCACAACCCTGTGAGGCGGGTGTGCCGCAATCCCCGTCATACAGATGAAGAAACTGAGGCACAGAGAGATTAGTAACTGAACAGGTGGTTTCCTCATTGGCCGTGACAATGGAGCCGGATGGAGAAGGGTGGAGAAGCGAGATGGCAGGGGATATTTAGGTCCTCCGAAGCTGGGAGCAGGGAGCGGGATCCTAGAGGGTGGTGGTGTCAGAGAGGAGGAGAAGACAGGGGAGGGGCAAGAACAGAACAGAAGGGGGAAAAGAGAGGAGGGAGACGAAGGAGGAGAGGACTCAAAGGGGAGCAGAGCGAGTGAAGTTGCAGAGAGAACACCAGGACACAGGGGCCGTCTGTTCTCGGCTTTGCCTGAAGATGAATGTGACCGCCATGCTAACTCTGGCCAGCACCCCTGCCTCCCCTCAGATCCAGGCACCCAGCCCAGCCACGGCCCCCAGGGCCACCATGCTGGAGCCAGGACAGGAGGTGTAGGGTTGGCTGCGTGTCCGCACACAACATGGACTGCACTGCCCTGCTGGAGCCTTGGCTGTCAGTCCTGTTGTCCTCTCTCCCGTTCTGGGACCCTGAGGGTGGGGTGGGGAAGGAGGATAAGAGCGACTGGCCAGAGAGGGGGAGGAAAGTTCAGGCCCTGAGGGAGTCTTCTCTAGAGGAGGGGACCCATTTGCTGATCCCCTGGGAGCAGTGAGGGAGAGGGGGAGAGGGGGAGACGGGAGACCTCAGATGGTGCTTCTTTCTGAAGGGCCAGGAGACCTGAGGCAGAAAACTCACGAAAGGCCCTTGGGGTGCTTTTCAAGAGCAGACACAGCAGAGGGAGGTATATGGACTGTGTGTGGAGGGATGTTTTCTAAAGGGAACTACACGATATATCTAAGGGAACAGAGGAGCCAGGGGGCAGCCAAGGGGTGGGAGGGGCAGAGCCTGCAGGAGTCTAAACTTTCAAGCACATGGGGGTGGGGCAGCAAGGGCCTCCCAAACCCAAACCGAGAGCTTTTCATTGAATTTTATGTGTTTTGGGTGTTACCCGGTGGCTCTTTCCCGCAGCTCAGTGAGGCTCAGATACATTTTTGTCATTCCTGAGTCTGGGCCTCTGCTTTGCGGCCTGGACAGACAGACAGACAGGATGGCCTGGACTGCTCGGGAAGGGGAAGGGACTCCCCCTCCATCTTGAGTCAATATTGACTCAGCGAAACATTAGCCTGACAAGTGACCTCCCCACCATCTTTTCCTTGGCCCACAAGTAAAATTCAGACCCTTCAAATGTCTCCAGAGGTCATCACATCTCTTGCCAGGCCTTCATGAGCCCTCCTCACCTACCCCCCAACACACACACACACACACACACACACACACACACACACACACACACGGCTTATCCTCAGAAGTAAGAGCTCTAAGCTCCTGACCCATTCCCCACACCTTTCTCTAGTTCTTAGGGCATGGGGAAGTTCTGCCAGAAGTCTAACCTCCCTCCTTCCTTCTGAAATATCTCCTTTCTCCCACTTACTCAGCCCACAAAGGGTATCAAGTTCCTTTCTTGCAGAAACATTCTCTCCAAAATCCATTTCCAAAATTAGTGGAGGAGAGGAACTTGAAGGAAAGTGGGGGAGAACTTTCACTGCGGTACTGGGTATTCCCAGTCTGGCCTGGAAGGGGAAGAATAACTACAAAATGTTGAGGTGGGAGCTAAGCAGCACGTGAGAAAGCCCAGGAGAGATGCCTGCTCCAGGGTGGCTTTCGGGATTCGAAGAGGCCTGGATGGAGGCGGACAGAGACAGGCAGAGACAAAGCAGACATCAGAGACTGAGAGAGACGGACAGAGGATGCCACAAAGGACGGGCAATGAGAGAGACGAGTCAAGAGGATGAGAGAGCGTTTCTGAAAGGCCAAGAGGGCACACACCAACGACAGACAGACAGAGGCAAAAAAGACCAGATGGGGTCTCGGCCCAGAGTCGCCAAGACAATGACACAGTAATCTCGGGAAGAACATGGAAAATAAACGCCCCTGAGACTCAGGGTGGCGTAGGGGCAGCATATATCCTGATTTAGGGGGACAGAGTCCACGCCCTTGCAATGTCTGGCCCCAGAGAGATTCCGAATAAGGACTACTGCCTCCCATAGAACTGGGAGAGTGGGAGGAAGAAGAAGGCACTTCGAATGGGGAAGCCAAGGCCTGGGGAGACGCATCTCCCCAGGGGGAGCAAGAGGGCCAAACGCCTCTCCCCACCGTCCCTCTCACCTCTCTCCCAGGGAAGTGTTACACCGGTGCCTGGGGCCAGCGCACGGGAAGCACTCCAGAGCCAACTGCTTCCTTCTCCAAACAATGCAGTATCCTGCTAACTGGGCTGAAATCTGGGACTGAACACAGTGGGGTGGAATGAGGGTCTCCAAATGCTCACTGGCCACAGTTAGCTCCACCAGGTCAGGGACCCCGGTGCAGTCCCATTCACCCGGCCGATGAGTGCCCCTGTCCAGAGCTGGGGGGCTTGAAGGCTGGAGAGTCAGTGAATCGGTGGGGGGGGGGGCGGTGCTGAAAAGAGACTACTGAGGGGAAATAAGCTGGGTCTGGGGCTCCGACCTGCAAGGCTGAGACTGCAGCAGGAGGAACGAAAGTTTGACTTAGGTAAGGAAAAAGGGGTTGTGAGAAGAGCTGGAGCATTTGGACAAGATTTGGCTCTGGCCAGGGCCCTGACTGACACCCTTAGGAGGCCCAGCAATGGGGAAGAGGTTGGGGACAAAATACTGTGGAGAAAATGGAGGAAGGGGGAGCAAGAATGGAAGAAAAGGAAGTCTTGTGAAGCAGCCTCAAACACCAAAATACCTCCTCCCCATCCCAAAATCATGATCTCGCATGTCCCCGTTTTGTCCTACTCGTCCCTGCTTTGAAGGATGAGGGTAAGGGGAGGTTTTCAAGGACCTGGGTCTGAGCAGGGCAGAAAGGAGTTGGGAACCTTCTCGCAGAGAGCCAGGGGGAAACATCTCAGCTTCAAAACTTGCTTCAACTGTCCAGCTTGTCTGATAACTCAAGGGCGTGTGCGGAGAGGGGTAGGAGAGAGGGAAGCAGTCAGCCTTCTTCCAAGTCGGATCTGCCTGTGGTTGCCCTTCCCACTACAAAATGTCCTGTTTTTCCTATTTTCAAAGATTTTATTTTATCTACTTTTAGAGAAGGAAAGGAAGGGAAAAAGAGAGGGAGAGAAACATCGATATGTGAGAGATAACATGGATCAGCTGCCTCTCGCATGCCCCCCGCTGGGGTCCTGGCCAGCAGGTCAGGCATGTGCCCTGGCTGGGAATCGAACCGGCAACCTTTTAGTTCACAGGCCAGCGCTCAATCCACTGAGCCACACCAGTCGCTAAAAAATGTTCTTAATCTCAGCAGGATCCTCAACAGCCCTTCTTCCCATTCCCACTGTTTCCCCATCCGCCCTGTAGCAAGTAAACTCAATTCTATCTACTAGCAGGGAGTGACACTGCTCCCCAAAGAGAAGGGGACCCTGGGGTGGGCACAGGCATAGCAGAGAAGGCAGACCCCAGGGCTGCTCCCTTGTAGGAAGAGCAGCAAGGCCTGGGAGAGCAGGGTAAGCTGGGAAGGGGAGGTTTCCTTAACCGCGAAGGAGGAAGTTCTGTGTCTAAGGGCTTGGAAATGAGGGTAAAGGTAAGGATAAGAGAATCCCTTAGGCTGCCTGGATAGTACTGGTCCTATTGGCCTGTGAATGCCCCTGTCTGACCCAGAGTGGGTGGGACCCATGATTCATATTCCCATTCCCAAGGTAAGAACAGCAGTGTTTTGGGGAGGGGTCCTTTCCCTGGGACTTAGGATATAGTTCGGTTTGAGCTGGGGTTACCGCTGAGTAGAAATTTTAAGAATGAGCAGGGAGACAGACAGTTAGGGAGAACATGTCCACTCTTCCTCTCACCACCAAGCAACTTGGTGTGGCAAACAGAACTGCTCTAGGGCTCTGGGGGTGACGCAACCTGGGCCCCTCCAGCCTGGGCCTGTCCAGCCTGGGCCAGGGCACTTTTCTGCTCTTCACAGAGACCCACCCTTTGCTTCTAACTCCATCCGCCCTCCAGCATGGGGGCCCTGATGGTCTCTCACTCTCTTAAATTGTTTTTTCTATCCCACCCAAAAACTGCTACACACGAACTTCTCTGCCTCAGTCCCCCCCACCCCGCGCCACTTCATAAGGCTGATGACGAGAGAAAAGAAGATGTATGAGTGGAAGTCATGGGCAAGGTTTGGCTGTGAGGACTGGTCCAAAGGATATTCAGGGCAGGTCCTCTTTACTCCTCTTGGACAGAGATAATTAGGTAGCTGGGGGTGAGGGCAGAGGAGCATACAGAGGGTCCCCATGATGCCATAATTGAGGGCCACTGAATGTACTGTTTTTCTGGGCACAGTTACTTCCTGACCCCCTAACCTCCCTCTCCCAACTGAAGCAATGTGGGGTAGAAGAGGACAGGGAGAGATAGTCTGGTTTCAGAGAAACACTTTCCCAATCCCAATCTGGCAAAATTTAGAAGATGGAGGAGGGGTGGGCAATGGTGTCGGGCCCAGTGCCTTCCGGATGACAGCACTAAGATGACGGGAAGCGGTGAGACCCCACCCCTTCTCAAATCGGGGGCCCAGCCCAGCCCCATGACCCCAGCTCAATACTTGGGCAAGACTTGAACCAGTGACTCACAAGTAACAGAAATAAAAATAGCTGACATATAAAGGGGAGGGACACCCCATTCCCCCAAAAGGACATAGTCCTAGCCCCAGCCTAGCTGCAGTATATAAAGTGTCTGTATGGGGGGTGGGGGTGGGTGATGGAAACAGTGGGGAGAAATAAATACATTTACCAAAGAAGCAGGTAATCGGGGAGTGGGGGCATAGCCATAACCCACATCCAACCTCCAACTCTCCTTCTAGTCCAAACTGTGACCAAGCCAGAAGTCAGGGAGAGCAGCCTTCTTCCACCCTCCCACCTCAGCATTCCAGGCCATCCTCCAGTCCCCTTCCCCAACTATGACATCTGACGTTTTTCATTTCAAAGCTCCCAGGAATTAAGAAGGAAAACTCAAAGTCATATAGCATCGCCTGCTTCTCTTCCGCCCCCCAGTACAGCCCTATCCAGGCTACTGACAGAGGCCCTGAGAGGGGGAAGTGCTCACTTCGGAACCCGGGCTGGCAGCTGGCTGGATCCTGGACCCAGGCCTCCAAGCCTGGTCTCCCAGGCCTAGATTCCACACCCAAACAGGGGGGCCTTTCGGTGGCCCTCCCTCTCCACCCACAGCCATCTCGGGCCTGCCTGCCCTCTGCCCAGCAGGGAACCCCAGACCCTGCTCACCCTTCCAGATACAGGGGCCACTGCAAAAGCCGCCCCCCCCCCTTTGCAGCCCTATATTGCAAACCCAGATTCCTTCACAATTCAGATGAGGGTCGAGGGGTGGAGGGTGTAGGGGAGGTGGAGGCCCTCCCCAACCAGACATTGGAAGAGAAGGCCTCTGGATCCTGGGATCAGAAAAAGGGGGAACCCTCCTCTCTCTTCCCAGGCCTCTGGTCTTTGTTTGGGCTGGGCCCCCCACCCCAGAAGCATCATTTGCCCAGGGCCACATCCTCCAAAGCGGACCCCCATCCCCACCCCCAGTAGGGCCGCTGCTGTGTCAGCTGGACTGGGATAACAAAAGGCACCCCCTCCCGCATCTCCCTTCCCCATCCGAACGCAGGAGTGGGGGCTGGGGAGTGAGTGTCCCCAGGGATCCAAGGGGGCCGCGGAATCTCACTTACCGTCGATAGCGGCGGCGACCAGAGCTGAGAGCAGGGGCAGCAGCAGCAGCTGCGGCGGGGTCAGCATGGTGTGGGCTGATGCAAGCAGCAGCCCCCTACTCTCTGGTCCTGCTACTTCTTGCCGTCGCCCCCCCCCAATTGGGGGGTTCCCCCTTTTTCCTCCTTTCCTCTTCTATTCTTATCCTATCCTTCGGCAGCGCGCACCAGGGGCGTGGATGAAGAGGCAGAGTTCGGAGCCCCTTGTAGAGGGTCTGCTGACGAGGGTACGCCCCCTGCACCCAAATCCAAACCCTTCACCCCCTGCTTTTCTCTTCGCTCCTCTTTCCCCCTCCCTAGCTCACAGCCCCATCTCCGAGCCGCCTCCGGCTGCAAAAATGCACAATTGGGAGGAGGCGGGGTGGGGGGTGGGGGCGTGGACCGGGTGGGGGAGCCCTTGGAAGGGGCCTGATGGAGCTCTGCGGGCTCCCCTCGTTTCAGCCTCCTTAGTGCACGGGCCTAGAGCTCGCACCACTGTTCCC
This sequence comes from Macrotus californicus, assembly GCA_007922815.1. Classification (NCBI taxonomy): domain Eukaryota; kingdom Metazoa; phylum Chordata; class Mammalia; order Chiroptera; family Phyllostomidae; genus Macrotus; species Macrotus californicus. The sequence continues at coordinate 172,358 of VMDR010000301.1, forward strand.
CGGACTGAGGTGCCGCGGGGCGGGCTGAAGGGAAGAGAGGGAGGGGAAGGGGAGAGGAGGGAGGGAGAGAAGGGGCGGGGAAAGAAAAAAGGGGGGGGGGGAGAACAAGCTACGCGGCAGTCCTGTGACTGCGCATGCGCCGATTTGGCGCGCTGCCCTGGGTGGGGGGGATCAGGGCAGCTAGGAGGTTTGGAGCTCTGGCCAGAGGTTCCAGAGTGGGGGTCCCGTGGTGTCGCGGCTGGTTTGGGGCCGGGAGCGCCCTCTCTCCTGACCCGGCCTTTCTCCCCTCGCTGCAAATTGCTGAGGGGACGAGGGGTCATTGGGCAGTGCGCAAGGAGAGCGGAGCGGCTTCTCTCTGCAACTCGGTGTCAATGCCCTAGGATTTCGGGACGGGTCTGGGGATCCAAGACCCCGAGGTCTGGGCAGAGGCCTTATTTCCTCGAGGTACCCTGACTGTGCCTCGCCTGCCTGGGGTGGGAGCAGGGCCAGTCCTCCGGGAAGATACGGGAAAAGGCTGAGCTTTGATTCCGAGACTGTGTAAGACTGGGACCAGGACTGGGGCCTGTGGCGGTGGGGGGCGGGGTGGGGGAGGGACCGCGAGGGCCCGCCCCCACCTCGCTCCAGGGCTCGGAGTAAACAGGGACACCCGCGGGGACACGCCGGTGCTTGTTCTCCCGCCTGGGGCTTGGGGATGGAGCCCACCTTAGTACCCGCCCCGCCCTACACGCCTGGCACCGGGCGCGGGAGGGGCAGGCTCTGGTTTGGAGGGAGGTGAGTCACCAGCGGGTGGGGCCACCCCTTCGCCCTAAGAGTTCGGGGCTCATTTATTTTTTTTGTTTGGTGTTTTGTTTTTTTTTATACCTTCTGACTGGGCTTCCCACCAAGTTGGGGTTTTAGATTTGGAATAAGATGAGGGACTCTGGACTCGAATTTTAAGGAGGTGTCTGCTGAGTGCCGGACCTTTGTCCCGGCCCTGAGCCGGTACAGGAATGCTGCTTTGAATCCAGAAGGCTGCGGGGCAGTTTCCAGAGCCCCTTGAATGTGCTTCTAGCCACTGCCCCTTTCTGGGCGGTGTTTAAAGGCTGTACCCTGGGTGTCTGATTTTCTGGTGTCTGGAATTGAGAGTTCAGGGAGACAGCAGGCGACTTTGACTGCCAGAAATTGACGTTAGAGATGAGAGAGGGTTGCACCACACTTCTCCCTTTTAAAATTCTAGTCAAGGAAGAGTCCTAAGTCCTCCAGTCTGTCCCTGGCAGAAAGCAGAGCAGCATGAAGGACTTGTCTGTTGCTGGCAGTGAGAGCAACGGAAGAATCCAGAGGGAACTAGACCTTTCCCCCAAACCAGAGCTCCTTCTGGGCTAGGTTTGCTCCAGTCCAAGGCCACCTACATTTAGTCTCCTGGGCTAGAAATCTCAGACTCTTTGCCAGTTATGTCTAATCTTGCAAGTCTGCACTCAAGGCCTGTCTTTTTTCTTCTTCTTCTTCTTCCTTCAATTAAAGCTCAGATTTCTTCCATTTCCACTGTCACAGTTTCTTCACGCTGAAGTGGAATCGTATTCATCTTTTATGCAACCCTCATGGGCTACCACGGTGACAGGCACATGGCAGGGACTCATTGAATGTTTTTAATGAATGCCTACTAGATTCCTTCCTCTCTTAGGATGCTCTACAGATATTATGGTCCAAGTGAAATCAGATTGAAATGGATTTCAGACCTCTTTGAAGGAAAAAGCTAGATGGAGTGAACATATGTAGCTTGTGAGGGAGCAGTTTCATTCCGCCCTGCCAGCTACCTTAATATACAGGTGAATCTTTCTAAGTCTGCTCTCCCTGTTTAGTCTCTTCCTGGCTGGTAAACCTCTACGGGTGACTATAGACAACTAAATCACATATGAACTCTTCTCCCAGTCATGGACTTCCAAAGTCTGGCCTCAGCCAGCATGCCAACACTTCTTATTTGCTACCTCCCAACACCTATTAACTCTTGAATGTGAATGTATATTTATTTTTGACTTTATATTATAAAAATGGTAATAACTTGTGGTTTAAAAACTAAAGCATAGGAAAGTACATGGTGAAAAGTAAGCTAGCTGTTCTCCACACTCCCGTTCTTCAGCCCTGCCCTCGGAACAACAACTGCTCAGAGTTCTGTGGAGTTCTGAGAGTCCTTCCAAGAGGTGCTTTTATAAAAAAAGATAAACAGGTATACGTAAACATCCTTTAAATCCACAAATGAACTCATGCAATATATACTATTTTATAAGTTGCTTTTTTCAATTAACTTACCTTGAGCCCTTTCCACACCGTGCATACCTCTAGCCCCTTTTTGCATTGGCTGTTTGGAACTCCTTGCTTGGATTCTCCACAATCTGTTGGGGTGGTCGGATACTTGGGTTGTTTCCAGTCTGTGAACTGCTGAGTGTGTCTCTGTAACATGAGAGAATGCATATTTCTACCTGAGCCTTTAATTATCTGTTCTCCTAGTTCCTCCCTCCCCTCCCCAGAAAAGCTCTCCTGTTATTCTCCCTTTGCCCATCTCTCCTGTTCCAAACTTGCGCTCAAGATAGCCTCAGTACCTAGATGTTAACACTTAATCTTGTGGGTTCTGTGTCTACCACCAGACCGTAAACTCCTTAAGGGCAAGGATGTGTTTTATTTCTTTGTATCCGCCCACTGTTAGGAGCTCTGGAGTGATTGATGGGATGCCTGTGCCCGTGGAGAAGACAATCAATTCATTCCTTTCTAACGGGATGTGGCTGTAAGCATCCTCTCTTGTGTTTCTCCTATAGCACTCATTATGCAACCCCTCTCTGCCTTAGCATTTTCTCCTCTCCCCACTTCTATTTTTAAGAAGCGCTTTCCATCTTCAAATCCTTGGGTTGGAATTATAATCAAAATAGTGGGAAATCAAACTGGAATTTTCTGCAATCCATAGTCAGGATACCTAGAATGGTGACAGTAGGCAAAGAAGTTGGTATGAGAGAGGATCTCTTCTTTTTTGGATCTCCCAGCAAATCATTAATCATCTTTGCCTGTCTGAGTGTAACAGGCACCGGGTTTGGGGCATTAGGGGGGCTGCCCTGGGAATGAATGTCAGGCCAGAGACCGACACCACCTAGTGGTCAGCTAAAGAAGTCTAAAGAGGAAGGGTGTTTCTGAAGGGTCCGGTGGAAGATGGGAAGAGAACCAAGATTTATTGAGCTAGTGCTTACCATGTACCAAGTCATACATGGATTTTACATGGATTAGCTCACTTGAGACTCATAACCACCTTCTGGCATTGGTCTTATTTCTAGTTTGTAGATATAGAGGTTCAAAGAGATTAAGGAAACTTGCCCCAAATCACAATGCAGATTGGAACCCAGTTTTCATACATTTAACAAACATATATTAGGTACCTCATATGTGCTGAGCACATTGGTAGGCACTTGGGACAAGAGATGGAAACACATAGTCCCAGTCTTCAGGAAGCATACAGATGAGTGAGTTTGTGCAACAAGATGATTGGTAGTTATAGCGCAGTACCTTAACGTCTATGATAAAGGAAAGCTCAGAGGGCCACCGGGAACCAGGGCAGGATGCTTATTCCATATAAGGGGGTCAAAGCACATCAGTGTAGATGGTGCCAGGCTACATGGTGAAAGAGAAGAGGAAAATGACAGGCAGTGACAGGAGGAAAGTGTGTTTTAGGCTGGTGGGCAGGCAAAGGCATGGGAGAATGAGGAAGTTTAAAACACTTGAAGCTTTCTGATCTGCCTGCTGCTGAGATGCAGATTTTCGTGAAAACCCTTATGAGGAAGACCATCACCCTCAAGGCTGAACCCTTGGATACAATAGAAAATGTAAAGGCCAAGATCCAGGATGAGGAAGGAGTTCCTCCTGATCGGCAAAGACTGACCTTTGCTGGCAAGCAACTGGAAGGTGGATGTACTTTGTCTGACTACAACATTCTAAAGGAGATCGCCCTTTGTCTTGCGTTGAGACTCCATGGTGGTGCTAAGAAAAGGAAGAAGTTTTATACCACTCCCAAGAAGAAGAAGCGTCAGAGAAAGAAGCTTAAGCTGGCTGTTCTGAAATAGTATAAAGTGGATGAGAAAGGCAAAATCAGTTGCCGTCATCCGGAGGCCCCTCAGGTGAATGTGGTGCTGGAGTCTTTATGGCCAGCCGCTCGGACGGACATTGCTGTGGCGAATGTTGTCTGACCTACTGCTTCAACAAACCAAAATACAAATAATTGTATGTGGGTTGATAAAAGACATGAACTAACAGTAAAAAAAAAAAAAAACATTTAAGGAATGGCTAATATGATATGGCTGAAGTTCAAGGTACTTATTGGGGAGGGTGATGGATCAAGTATTAGGGAGCCTAACCACAAAGGGTGATTTTAGCCACATTAAGGACTTAGACTTTTTTTTTCTAGAAGTCATGGGGAGTCAGGTGAAGATGTTGAAGTCCTTCATGCATCAAAGTTAAAGAGGAAGAGGATTCCAGACTAAGGAGTTTGGACCAAGTTTACTAATTAGTTTATCATGTTGCCCTAGAGGATAGGGACAGAGGAGACTGGGTCTGGAAACTTTGGTTCACATTAGCATATTCTCAAAGTTCTCAAATTTGGGCAGCACACTGGAATCACCTGGGAGGAGCTTTTAAAATCTCAGTGCTAAGAAAAACTGGAAGACTTACACGACTTACCTTTAAGACTTGTAGGTTATAGTCATCAAGTGTGGTACCAGCATGAGGGTCAACAAACAGACCCATGGAACAGAACGGGGGATCAGCAACAGACTCACACTTAAAAGTCATTTGATTTTTTTAAAGATTTTATTTATTTATTTTTAGAGAGGGGAAAGGAAGAAGAAAGAGAGGGAGGGAAACATCAATGTGTGGCCACCTCTCGTGCACTCCCCACTGGAGACCCGACCCGCAGCCCAGGCCTGTGCCCTAGACTGGGAATTGAACAAGCAACCCCCTGATTTGCAGATGGGCACTCAACCACTGAGCCATACCAGCCAGGGCAAAAGTCACTTGATTTTTGACAAAGGCATCAAAATGATACACTGGGGAAAGGGCACGTCTTTTCAGCAAATGGTGCTGGAACAACTGGATACCCATGTGGGAGAAGTAAGTGGACTATACCCCCACCTCACACCATGTGCAAAAGTTAATTCAAAATGGATTGTGGATCTAAGCTATAAAAGCTAAAATCATAAAGCTTTTAGGTGAAAGCACAGAATATTTTCATGCCTGGGAGGTAGGCAAAAATTTATCTTAAGTCACATAAAGCAATAACCACAAAAGAAAAAAATTGATAAAAGAAACATCAAAACTTAAAACTTTTGCTCATCAAAAGACACCATTAAGAAAAAGGACTGGTACCCAGAGTATGTGTTTGTGTATATGTGTGTGTATGTACACATACATATATATTTCCTATAGCACAGGAATAAAAAGACATTCAAATTTTTAAAAACAAATGGACGAAAGACCTGAGCAGATACTTCACAGAAGAACATATATTAATGACCAATAAACCTATAAAAAGTATTTAATATTTTTAGTCATCAAGAAAATGCAAATTAAGCCCTGACCCATGTGACTCAGTTGGTTGGGCATCCTCCTGCAAAGCTGAAGGCTGCCAGGTCCAATTCTTCGCTGGGGCACATGCCTGAGTGAGGTTTGGTCCCCACTGGGGCATGTGCAAGAGGTAGTCAGTCGATGTTTCTCTATCACATCAATGTTTCCCTCCCTCTCATTTTCCCTCCCTTACCCTCTCTCTAAAAAGTAAATATTAAAAAAAAAAGAAAATGCAAGTTAAGATCACAATGAAGTAATTCTTCACACTCACTAGAATGGTTAAACTTTAAATAACTGACAACAACAAATGTTAGTCAAAATGTACGGCAACTGGAACTCCCATACCGTATTGGGAATGTAAAATGTACTATCTATTTAGGACAATATGTAGAAGTTCCTTATAAAACTAAGCACATACCTGCCCTATGACCCAGCAATCATACTCCTAGTTATTCAAGAGAAATGAAAACATATTCACACAAAGATTGGAAGAAGAATGTCCATAGTAGTGTTCTTCATAATAGCCAGAAACTAGCTACAGCCCCTGTGTCTATAATTAAGAGAAAAAAGAAAAAGGATAAACAAATTGTGGTATATCTCTATAATGGAATACTACTTAGTAATAAAAATGGACAAACTATGGATACATACAACACAGATGAATCTCAAAACACAGTGAGTAAAAGAAGCCAGACATAAAAGCACATCCTGTTTTATTCTATTTATATGAATTCTCAGACAAAACTAATTAACTGGGGGAAAAAATCAGAACAGCGGCTCTCTTGAGGTGGGGAGAACTGGCAAGGGTAATGATCTTGATAGGGATTTGGATGTCATACATCAACCAAATGGCAGGGCAAGGATTCGAACCTGGTGGCCTGACCCCAGAGGCCATGGTTTTAAGCACCATATTACACTGCTATGCCCCTGGGATGCTGCAGCCTTGGGTCTGGAGGAGATTACACAGAAAGAGTCACCCGTGAAGACAGGAGACTGAGAAGGGGCACCCAGAGTGGAAGGAGGAAGACCAGGAGAAAGGGATCATGAAAACCAACAGGGGTAGAGCTTACTCAAGAGTGGCTAACAGAGTGGAACACTGCTGAGAGTCCAGTGGGAAAAGGGCAGGGGCAAGCCATTGTCCTTGACCTTAGGAGGGCATGTGTGACATAGGCCAGTTTCATTGGGCTGGTAGAGACAATGGCCAACTGGCAGTGTACCAAGGAGGCGAGGGAGGGAAAACAGTATGAATAACTTTCCCAAGAACCTTGGCTATACAGGGGAAGAAAAGGTTGGGGGTGCGGAGGGAAGACAGTAATTACAGTGCTAGTTAGAAAGCTGGAATTTCCTTGCAGAGGCTCAGTCCTGACCACAGCCAGCTCCATTCAGTGATGTTTGACTTTACCCACCCACCAAGGCTGCTACTTGCCCTTCTGGGAGGTGAAGGTCTGTTGGACACAGCAAGCCTCTGACAGCTCAGGACCTCATTTGGAACCTTGAGATCAGCTGACCCTGCCATTGCTCACATCCTATCATCCTTGGCGGGCCTCACTGGGCGTCTACCCCTCTCCACTCAGCCCAGGGCTTCCTCTTCCTGACCACCATTGTACTGCTCCCTATCCCTATCCCTTGCACAAAGCCTTGGGCCACCTTGGCTCAGACTGTCCTTTTCTTTGCTTGTCGGAGGACGCTCTTCCTTTAAAGAGATATCACTCATTCTTCCAAGTGCACAAAATGAATAATGTTGGGAGCCAGGGCAATCGGTTCACTCTGGGCTCTCCATTTCCTATATAACTATATATGGCTTGAGCAAGAGCTCAGTTAGGGATGCATCTAGCAGCAAGTAACAGAAGACCCGATTAAAGCAGGTTGAACAATGAGGAAGTCTAGAGCAGGCTGAGGGCTGGTTAATTCTTGGAGAATGTTTTACCTCTTTGCACTGCTACTCTATCCTCAATGTTGATAGTATCTCTCTTCACAGTTGCAACATGGTTGCAGCTGTTCCAGTCTCACATGTGGACTTGGTATTAAAGAACAAAATCTTTCCAAAGAGCCCCTATGGTCCTATTGGCCAGGGGAATGGAAATATGATTGGTTAGACCAATGAGATTCATCCCCTGAACTCATGGGAGGGAAGACCTGTACAAAATCCAGACTTTGCCTGCAAAGGAGAAAGGCTTGCTGCTGAGTAGGCACCACCAATGTTTGCCCCGATAGTCATATAAATTCCTCTTCCTTTATAAGGACCAGCTGTTTCACCTTCCATTGAGAAAATGTGTAGCATGCAGCTTAAGGGCAACAGTGATTATGTTAGATTAACTGGATTCAAATCCCGGTTTACTTGCCAGTTCTTTGGCCTTGGATGGGTTACTTAACCTTTCCATACTGCGGTCTGCTCATCTGTAAAATGAGGCCTGTCAGCACACTATGCAGTAGAATTTTCTGTGAAGATGGAAGTGTCCTGTATCTGTGCTAATATAGTAGCCATTAGCCACATGTGACTACTGATCATTTGAATGTGGCTAGTGCATCTGAGAAACTGAATTTTTAAATTAAAATTAAATAGCCATATATCATTAGTGGCTGCAGTGTTGGGCATATAGTTCTATCTTATAGTATTGCAGGATAAAATGTGCAGAGCTTAGATGTTTTTAAAGTAGGAATTGAAGTAATACATAAAGCCTCACTAAATCTTCCTTATTATTTTTGCTGTCATCCACTGATGTCCTGGCCACTTTCCCACACCCCTTGCGGACTTTGGCATCGGACTCACTGTTTTCCTGTCTACCGTCAGGTCTTTTACAAAGCCAGATAAGCCTCAGTGTTCATGCAGGCAGTCCAGCAGGCCCTTGGCCTCTTGGTTTCTTGCCTTTCCCAACCATAATGACTCACCTCCAGGTTGCCATAGCCACTCACTCCAATAGCCACAGCCTGCACCTTCCAGGAGAGCTGGACTGACATCGCAGCCCCTTGTCTCTGATCACAGCATGCCAGCCCTCGAGCTCTTTCTCTCCCTTGCTCCCCGGCAGGCTGGTCTTTAGGTCTATTGAGACTTCCAGTTCCTTGACTCTGTTCTTTCCTTACCCACTGGCTCCTCATGTCTTTACTTCTCTTCTCAAACCAGCCTCAGTCCCACACTGCTTACCTCCACTCCTCCACTGAATGGTCTCTGCCTCCATCTGAGCTGTTCTCCTGGCTTCAGACCTAACCCTACATTTCCCCTCTACACTGCAGCCAGCGTGGTCTCTCTACTGAATCTCGTGATATTACTCACCAGCCCTAAATCTTCTAATGCTCCCAATTGCCAACTACTACCCATTTCCAGAAGGTGCCATAGTCCCATAGTATCCATGCTTTTGCAAATACTAGATCCTCTTCCTAGTTTAGCTCTTCTCTTGTTCTTCACTTAAATAATTACTATTTTTCCTTCAAGATTTAGTTTGGGCATCACCTCCTCCAGGAAGACCTCCCTGGTCTCCCTTATCTACTACCTAGTCTACATGCCTCCTGTATGTACTCCCATGGCACCCTGTGCTTTACTGGAGTCCTAGCCCCTATTATCCTGTAGTATCATTTTTTTGTTAACGAATCAGGCTTCCCCTCTCAGCTGTAAGAGCCTAAAAACAGACACCCAACACATTTTTTTCGGAATTAGCTGGACATAGATTCTGGGCAGATTGGTTTTGTTTGTTTGAGATCAGTTGGGCTTCACTTTTTTAAAGGTGGGAGAGATTTGAACACGTTTAAATGCTGAGATTTAAGAGCTGTAATAATTAGAAATGAGAGGTTGCGGATCTGGGGGATCAAGGGCATAATAAATGGAACAGTGCCTGGGAAAGCAAAAGGGAGGGGCCCTGAGCACAGGTGGAGGAACGTACCTTGGGTATGGTCAGAGACATAGACACCTCCTTTGAGCCTGAGGGAGGGCTCAGGTGCACATGAATATGTCTGTTGGTACAGAGCAGGAAACTAGGGGAGTTTACAACTGAGGGCCTCTTTTTCCTCTAATCTAGGTGGTGGGTGGGTTGGTGTCAAGGTGGATGGAAATTTTGGGACAATGGCAAAGGTCAGAGAGACAAAGCTGTGGCAATGGGCCCATGGCTTCTTCCCATACTTCTGTGACCTTCCCCTTTATCCCTCAGTCCTCCACAAATCCCAGCCCACTGCCTGGTGTTCCTGAGCATGGCCCACTCGTCTTGTCTGTGAAATGTACTGAGCTCCTGCCATCAGTGGATCTCCAAATTTAGTGTATGTGAAATACTTAGCCCAGCCCTGGTCTGTATGGCTCAGTGGATTGAGCGCTGGCCTGAGAACCAAAAGGTCACCAGTTTGATTCCTGATTAGGACACATGCCTGGGTTTCGGACCAGGTCCCCGGTTGGGGGTGGGGGGTGGGGGGTGTGAGAGGCAACCGACGATGTTTCTCTCATATATTAACGTTTCTCTCCCTCTCTTTCCTCCTCCCTTCCCCTATCTATGAAAATAAATAAATAAAATCTTTAAAAAATAAACATTCAGCCAAGTGTCAGGTACACAGTAAACATTCAGTAAATGGTAGTTCTTGTATTTACTAGCAAGAAAAAAAAAATGTTGTCTTTTTTAGCTACACAGCAGTGTTTACAGGATGATATGATTCCCTGTCCTCCAGGAGCTTATGTTCTTGTCAGGGTAGAAGGATTGACCCATAAAACAGTTATAAAGCAATGCAAAGTGATTTGTGATGTTACCAACATTGAAATGATGCTTTAAAAAAATCACAAACTTGCACTAAAATGTCTTTTACATCAAGACCTAGAACTTAGGCACCACTTATCCTTACTTCTTTGTGTGATGCTTTCTGGTATTTTCTATTCTTTCTTTTCTGTTCTATCCTACTTTGTTTTTAAAAAGTGGCAATCACCTTGGCTGGTGTGGCTCAGGTGGTTGGAGCGTAGTTCCGTAGACCGAGAAGTGGGAGGTTTGATTTCCAGTCAGGACACATACCTAGGTTGTGGGTTCAGTTCCCAGTCAGGACATGTATGGGAGGCAACCAATCAATGATTCTCCGTCTCTCTCAAATCAATAAATACATAAAATAATAAAAAATAAAAAAGTGATGATCAATGTTCACTGTTATGGGTTGGACTGTGTCTTTTGAGCATTCATATACTAATATGTTGAATTCTTATGTCCCTCAAAAATTCATATTCCTATGAGGTACCCTCAGTACATCAGAATATGACCTTATTTGGAGACGGGGTCTTTACAGAGGTAACCAAATTAAAATGAGGTCATTAGGTTGGGCCCAAATCCAATCTGACTGGTGCCCTTAGAAGAAAAGGGGAAATTTGGAGACAGACTCACACACAGGGAGTGTACCATGTGAACATGAAGACAGCCACCTGCAAGCCAAGGAGAGCGTCCTGGAGCAGATTCTCTCTCACGGCCCTTTGACCAGACCATCCCTGCCAACACCTAATCTCGGACTTCTAGCCTCTAGTACTGTGGACAATACATTTCTTTTTCATAAGCCCTCCAGCTTGTGGTGCTCTGTTATGACAGCCCTCGCAAACTAATTGACTTTGTGACTCAGTTGGGTTCCACCCTGCAGTGGGGTTCTTTTTTCCTGCGCTTTCTTTTGTGTAATCTTAATGACCACCCAGTGGGATGGTGGGACCTGGAAGAGGTTGAGGCAATTTTGGCACTTACTTACAGGGCCATGCAAGTGAGGGTGTCATCACCCAAAGTCTAGCTAACCCTGCAATGTCACAACCTGAAGATGAACACTTCCTTAAGTTTTGCACCCTAGACACCTTCCTAGCCTAGGCTGTATAAAGTACTTGTCACTACTGTCTCCGTTTAAAGGGGTGGACACAAAATAGAATCAGACCCAAGCTAGATTTGCCTGTAAATTCTGGGTTCTTTCCATGACATCATAAGATCCCCATTGGTGCAATCACTTGGAGAGGATGACAATAAATACTGTTTTCCTACCAGTATTTGTTCCTTACCTACCTACCCCTAAAAGGAGGCAAAATTTGAGACTGCGTTCACTCCTCCCCTTCTCTTGCAAAAGTGCAGGGGAACTTGGGCCTTCTGAGACCCTTAGATGATGAAGCCCAAATTCGGCCACTGTCTGTGACTGTCTGCAGGCAGCGTGGGCACCTGGGAGCACATATAAACTGTATGTGTGATGAGTGCACACACCACAATCCTAGGGCAGATTCCCCGCAGGCCCTCTCCACCCCTGCTTTCCCTCATCTTCTGTTCCCTGCTTTCCAGACATAGTAAAGGCATAAACACACGTACCTCTAATAGGTTTTGTCTTAGTGGGGCTAATACTATCCCCCAAACCAGGGACTCCTATGTAGAATGGGGGCTCTTGTGCCTTCCTTACGTATGGTTTATTCTGGGCCCTAAAAATAGTGCCTAGTGTTTACTATGTGCCAAGCACTGTTCTGAGCCTCCATATGTATTATCATATTTTACTCACATAACTTTAGTTAAGACTATTATTTGTTCCATTTTATAGATGACAAAACTGAAGCACGAGGAATAATTGCCCAGAGCCATACAGTTAATAGTGTTGGCAGGGTTTGAACCCAAGCAGCCTGTCTCCAGAGTCCCAGTTCTTAACTGCTACCCTCTGTTGTCTGCCTGGGCCCACACATCTGTGCATTCTTGCACACTAATGCCCATCCACGTGGGGGAGAAGGGGGGAGGAGCTGGGTGCTGGGAATCAGTCTAGGCACCAGGGGGCAGCATAGGCCTAGCTTTGGCCTCAGCCCTGCCCTGTTGAGGAACACAGGAGGGGAGTAGAAACCCCCTCCCACCTCCCTGTTCCCCCAGGAACCACCCTTCCCACACACCATGTCTCTCAGGTTTGGGTGTATGAAGGCCTCTCTGGGTCTCTCGGCCTCCTCCAGAAAAAGCTGCAGAAACTATCCATTAGTTATGATGATAACTCCGAAGCCGAGCAAGCCTTATATATGTATGTCTCCTTGTGGCCACATGTGGCTCTGAGTGCTGACATGTCTGTGAGCCTGCCTGCACATGTGTAAGTGTGTGTGTGTGTGTGTGTGTCTGGGGAAGTATGCATGTGTGTTTGTTTCTGGGTGTGTCTGTGTTTACCCCAGAAACAGGAACTGCACCAAAGTTGCACAGCAGATTTGTATTCCGACTTGTCCCTTGGGAATCTGCAGACAGAAACTCCAGTTAGTGCCCACTCCCACAGGTTCTGACGGACCCCTGTAGTCTTTCAGAATTCTGAGCCTGGGATCCCCTCCCTCCTACTCCCTCCCATCAGTGGTCATGAGACCTCTAAGGCGTCCCCTACCAAGAAGGGAGGGGGACGCAGGCATTCCAGAGGGCATTGAGCTCCCCAGCTACTTTTCAGGGTCCTCCACTGGAGGGAGTGCGGAGCCCAGAGGGATTTGCCTTCCCAGAGGCACCAGGGAGCCCAGTCCCTCATGAGCCCAAACTCCAGGACCTCTGTGAAAGTTTGAGTATGGGAGAGGCAGTTTGGGACGGCACGTCTCTGCTCGATATTAGGTGACTTTCTGGAGAAAAGTTTATCACTTTGGGGGAAAAGAGTAAGTGGGGATCAATCTCTCCATCCAGGCCCCAGGCCCCCAAGCTCCAGTCCTGTCTCCCCACCACTTGGCACAGGAGACACACTTTCTTCCTCTTCCTCCTCCAGCCTACTTTCTCTTCTCTGTGTCGTCAGAGCTCCAGGGAGGGACCTGGGTAGACAGAGAAGCCGGAAACAGCGGGCTGGGGCAGTGACTGCTTACACTGAGGAGGAAGGACAGGGAGAGGAGTGTGTGTGTGTGTGTGTGTGTGTGTGTGTGTGTACTTTTCTTTTTGGTGGTGGCGGTGTTGGAGGGAGGGTGCTGGCAAGGCCAGCCCTGAACTCGCTGGACAGAGCTACAAGCCCATGGCCTTGCAGTGCCTGCTGAAAGAGGGAGAAGACAGCAGAGGGGTTGCCAAGGTGAGGGGATACCTCGGAGGATGGGAGGGTGGGGGCCTTCTGACTCTCAGTGTGTGTGTCACGGGTGGGGGAGGGAGATTAGCCCGGGGCCTCTCAGGATCCTCCCCATGGTGGGGTAGATGGCCGCCAAGAAACTGTTTCAACTGGTGTTGATAGCTGGTCGTACTGGGTTTTGGCAGTTTCGAATCTCAGAGGAGGCAGGGATGGGCACAGGCCCAGCACTACCACCCCTTCCTTGGGTCACTTTTTCCACACCGCTGTCCCCCCAGTGGTTCTAAAGACGGGGAAGGAGGACTAGGTGGGTATCGTGTGGAGGGAAGTGGCTGCCCCTCCCTAGAAGGTTGCTGCCAGAGGCTAAGCGGGCCGACAAACCCCTATCCTTTTCTCCCGTGAAAGTTCCTGGTCAGGAACTGAGGGATGAGCGAGCTCCAGATGTAGACCTCATGGTGCCCCAGAAGAGGGGGAATTTCCCCCTCAAAACTGCTCCACGCTTGGCCGCTGTAGACGCCGAGATTTCCCGGCTGCCCGGGGTTAACCCTCCGCGTGCCGAGCTGGCTCCGCCTCCCCGCGCCCCTTCCCGCCCCCACTGCCACACGCGCGCGCGCGCGCGCGCGCGCACACACACACACACACACACACACACACACACACACACATTGGGCAACTCTGAGAAGCTCTTTTGACTTTTGATCCTGTGGTCCCAAGGTCAGAGGACTCGGGAATGGAGGGGCTGAGGAGATCAGGTCTAGGCCACGAAGCAGGTGATGAGAAGTCTGAGCGTTGGGTTTTTTCTTCCCGGGTGGGAAGGGAGCCCTGGCCCCACCCCCTCACACCGTGGCTCCAGTGTCCCTGCCGGTCTTTAGGGTGCTTTCAGCAGACAGTGCTCCTGTACTGACAAGCCAATGGACCAGCTTTGTCGTTGGGTGGGGGTGGGGAAAAGTGTGGCCTCCTGATGTCTGGGGACAGAGCAGGGGAGGCCTTTCGAAACCCGGGCCAGGCCAGGAGGCTGGTCTCGCAACACCACGGGGTTATAGACGAAGGGGGACTGCCCATGACTTGGCAATAGCCTCAGTTCTCAATAGGATAGGGGTAGAGAGTCAAAGTTCTTAGCTCCATGAGAAACAAGAGAGGAAGAGAGAAGGAATGGAGTCCTCCCTTGAATTTGAAACACAAACCAAAACGTGCCCCACCCAAGTGGGGTCAAAGAAAGGCCTATTGGAGGACCCTGAGTGGGAGGGGGAGGATTCTGCTTTTGGAAGAAAATAGCTGGGCATGGGGGTGGGGTTTAGGGACAAGAGGGCAAGAGGATTCTCTTTTGGGAGAAAAGGACTGGGGTCGGGGGGACTGGGACTTGAGGGGGGTTGCTGGGAGGGGAGGAAGTTCTTGAGGCAGGAGTCTCCAGAGAAGGGCTCCTCTGTTCTCTATCCATTTGGGAGTCCCAGGAGAAAGGAGAGGCTAAAAGCCCAGCAGGAGGATTGGGGGTTACTGAGATGGGGGAGACCCAGGGAGTTTCCATCCCTTCCTCTCCCTCATCTCTGAGAGAAGTACATTACCAGAAATGTGAACTGAGAGACCCCTGGGAAACCACTGGTCTACTTATCCCACTCTGCAACCCACTCAGAAATGGGGTCATGACCTTCCCCCCACTTCTCCCATCTCCTCCTTTCCCCTCTCCCTATTTTCTTCTCTGTCCTTGGCCTTCTAGTCAAGCCTCTATCTTCCTCTCCTCCTCTTCTAGACTCTGCACCAGGCCTATCAACTCCCCTCTTCCCCCATTCTCTCACCTTCTTCCTGAGCACAGTGTGGTGGTTAATCCCCACTTGGAGTCAAATCCTGATTTCTGAACTTGCTTGCTGAGTGGCCTTGGCAAGTTAGAGAGCCCCCTGAGACTTGGTTTCTTCATCTCTTAAGGAAGATAATGATATATTTAAAACATTATTGTGAGGCTCTAATGAGATCATGTGCTTAGTGTAATGCCTCATACATAGTAAGTTCTCAATAAATGGTAGCTATTATTGCTCTATCAGCCTTTTCTTCACCATCTAGCTGAATAGTTTTCAAATTATCTCATGTGGGCCTAGACTTTTGAGAGATTTCTCAGGGACACCTGTGGGGTCAGGAGGTGGAGAGAGGCAAGTAGAAGTAGTAGAGTTCCAGGCCTACTACACTTGCTTTCAACGGAGAAACTCCAATTTTATACCTGTTATATAATTGGGATTCCAAAGATTAACACTATTGCTTTAAAAAGTCTGGAAAGTTGCCCTGACTAGTGTGGCTCAGCTGGTTGTGCGTCATCCTGCAAAGTGAAAGTTCAGTGGTTCAATTCCCGATCAGGGCACATGCCTGGTTTGCAGGTTCTGTCTCTGGTCGTGTACAAGAGGTAACCTATCAGTGTTTTTCTCACATGGCTATTTCTCTCCTTTTCTTTCTCCCTTCACCCCCCTCTCTTTAATCTTTTAAAAAAAGATTTCATTTATTTATTTATAGAGAGGGGGAGGGAGTGAGAGAAATATCAATGTGTGGTTGCCTCTCATATGCCCCCTACTGGGGACCTAGCCTGCAACCCAGGCATGTGCCCTGACTTGGAATTGAACCGGCAACCCTTTGGTTTGCAGGCCATCGCTCAATCCACTGAGCTACACCAGCCAGGGCTAAAATCTTTTTGAATAAATAAAAAAATAAATAAATAAACAAATAGTTGGGAAATTTCTGCCTCTCTACAAGCATCATATTTTATAGGTGAAAAGATTGAGGTCCACAGAGGGGAGGTTCCTTGCCCACAGGACCAGAGCCAGGTCTAGAGCTGCAACCCAAGTCCTCTGCCTTTTTCCAGAGAGCTTTCCCTAGTGCCCCACCTCCCCTGCCTCCCCACTCCTCTGGCTGCAGCTCAGCTCTTCACACCCCATCACCCCTGTGTCTACCACTGAAGGGTTCACTTTGTTTCAGACACTGACCCAAAATGTCCGTGGTGTGAGGTGTTCTGGCTATGCGTGGTGGGGATGGTCTCTGGGAGGACTGTCCTCAGGAGGTCTCTGGCTGCCCCAGAACATAGGCCACCTTTCTTGTGCACCTCTCAGAGTGGCCTGTTCCTTTCCTCCAGGTGCCCTCCAAGCCCCAGATCATGTCTCTGTGGGGACTGGTCTCCCAGGTGCCCCCAGAAAAACTGCAGCGGCTCTATGTTGACTTTCCCCATCACCTGCGGCATCTCCTGGGTGACTGGCTGGAGAACCAGCCCTGGTGAGTTCCCGCTGCCCCATGTTAATCCCCCAGGTCCTTCTCTACCCACTTTCCCTGTAATTAGATTTTCTCTGCACCATTTCAGGACTTGGGACCCATTATTTGACATGCGGTAGCCTAGATTTAGCAGGGGGTCTGTGCTGCATTAACCAGACTATGCATGTTGACCCATGGAGTCCCCTATCCCTTAGAAGGCTGAACCAAAGAGGAGGGAGGTCAGGGCTGGGGCAAGGGCCCTTCCCATCACAGCTGGAAGATTGGTGAACAAGGGGTAAGATGAGGGCAGCAGAGGGCCTGGATGGAGAATAATAGAGGAAGGAGCCACTGAGCTGTTTACTGTGGGTTGAAGAGTTAGTAGAGCTGATAAAGCCCTCACCCAAAGCTGCCTCATCCTGATTTTCCCACAGGGAGTTCCTGGTTGGCTCAGATGCCTTCTGCTGCAACATGGCCAGCACCCTACTTTCTGCCACTGTCCAGCACCTTCAGGCCTCTGCCAGGAAGCCAGGAGAGGGGAGTGCCATCTTGCAGCACATCAACACCCTGGAGGTGGGGGCAGGAGGGGAGGGGACAAGGCTGGAGTGGGGCTAGAGTGTAGCTGGGGTGAGCATTGGATGCTGTAAGAAAATTGGTTGGGCACTGGAAACAAACTGGTGTTCCTGTGGTTAGCTGTTAGCTAGCATGCAAATTAGATTTTAAAAGTATGCAAATGAATGAAAACTTCTGGAGTCTACAGTTGTGTTGCCTTTCAGTGTGTGTGTGTGTGTGAATTGAGGCCGGGTCGTGGCCGGGGGTGGGGGTAGGGGGTAGTTTGGAGGGGGAGACTGATGTAGGTAAGAGCCAGGCTAACTCTGCCTATCACCCTTCATTTCTGTAGAGCATATATCAGAGGGACCCCTTGAAGCTTGTAGCCACTTTCAGACAAATACTTCAAGGGGAGAAAAAAGCTGTTATGGAGCAGGTACTGTGATATTCCACCTCCCACCCCAACTCAATTCTCTGAAACTTTAGCTTGAGCCAGGAGAAGCTAGAAGGGATTTGAACTTCAGGAAAGCCTCAGTGTTCTAGGCTCAGGACGACTAAAGGAGTTCCTATGGTCAGAGTGAACCCCAAGACAAGCTCAGGGAAGCTTCAAATGAAGGTCTGGGGGTAGTGGGGCCTGGGGAGAAGAGCAAGGAGTAGGGAGCTGAGTCTGCTTATCTTTGGGATATTCCAAAAGGGGAGGAAGAACTGTCACAGGGGAGACAAGGGAAGTGGCCTGTCTCCTTTTCTGCAGAGCATGGCAGCCAGCAGGCACCCCTTTAGGGAGTGGAGGCCAAGTAGAGAGGCATGGGCAGTGTTACAACTCTTGATGTCTGTCCCTCCTGTGCAGTTCCGCCACTTGCCAATGTCCTTTCACTGGAAGCAGGAGGAACTCAAGTTCAACACAGCTCTGCAGAGGCTACGACACCGAGTGGGGGAAAGCCGCCTTCTCCGAGAAGCGCTGCAGCAGAAGGCTGAGGCTGGCCAAGGTGGGACCCTGGGCCTGGAGCCCTAAGAGGTTTCTGGGTAGTATGTGGGAGTGATCCCCTCTTGGATCTCACCCTGGACTGAACCTCAAATCTTTCTTCACTCCTGATTTCTGCTCCAACCCTCAGTGTCTCTGCACAGCTTGATAGAAACTCCTACCAATGGGACTGGGCCAAGTGAGGTGAGTAATGGACTGAGAGGTGGAGATTGATCTGAAAATGCAGTCTTTGAGGGATCTAAAATCTAATGTCTGTGATGGAGATTAGATTTCAGAGAGACAGACTGAGGTACGGTAAGGGAATGCCAGAGAGATGAGAGTCCTATCCTCAGGAGCTGGGTGAGGAGGCATGTGTGGCCCCGGCTCAGGCCTTCCCTGCCTGCAGGCCCTGGCCACGTTGCTGCAGGAGACTGTTGGAGAGCTGGAGGCTGCCCAGACCCTGGTGCTGAAGAGGATCCAGATTTGGAAACGTCAGCAGCAGCTGGCAGGGAATGGCGCACCGTTTGATGAGAACCTGACCCAACTACAGGAGAGGTTGGGGCAGGGCTGACAGGGAAGGGAGTGGGCTGGGAGTCGGCACCCACTGTTTCTGCTGGAGGACCTACAGGAGTGAGAAAGAAAAAGCCAGGCGAGAGGGCCTTGGAGTGGGCCAGGATTCAGAAGCCAGTCCCAGCAGAGCTATGCATGCTGTTGTTCAGGTCGTGTCCTGTACAAGCATGCCCAGCCAAGAGGGCGCAAGTGGGAGTTCATCCAACCCACATTTTTCTCTGTAAGCCCCATGCCCAGAGGAACAGGAATCCTTTTTCTATTTGACTCATTGGGCAGAGCACCACTTAATTTGAGCAAAAGCACCATGCAGGCTGGCAGCTGACCTGGGTGTCAGAGCCCTGGGGAAGAGGCAGTTGGGTTTCCATAGGGACTGCAGGCACTGAGAAGGAACCTTCCATCCAGAGCCAAGGCATGTCTCAGACTCCTTTCAGCCCAGGTGCCTTGCAGCCACACCCACTGCCCATCCCACCCTTCCACACCCACTATCCTGCTTTCTTTCTGGGTTTAGGGGCAAGGCATCTGGGCTAGAGCAGGTAGCCTGAATCCTGTGCCTTCTGACCACTGTCTTGCCCCCAGGTGTGAAAGCCTGGTGGACATTTATTTCCAGCTGCAGCAGGAGGTGGGGGCAGCTGGTGGGGAGCTTGAGCCCAAGACCCGGGCAACCCTGATTAGCCGGCTGGATGAAGTCCTGCAAACCCTGGTCACAAGGTATGCCCTGTGAGCCCCCAGCCTGGCCTGGAGCAGACCCCAAGGGAGGAAGAGGATTAGAGTTGTGGGGAGGGCACCAGGAGAGACCCAGCCACTAATTCTCCTGTGTTTTCCTCACTCTCAGCTCTTTCCTGGTGGAGAAGCAGCCCCCCCAGGTTCTGAAAACTCAGACCAAGTTTCAGGCAGGAGTTCGATTCCTGCTGGGCCCACGATTCCTGGGGACCCCAGCCAAGTTTCCACTGGTCAGAGCTGACATGGTGACCGAGAAGCAGGCGAGGGAGCTGAGCAACCCCCAGGGACCTGGGGCTGGAGTGTAAGCTGGCGCTGGAGAAGGCCTCTTGGGGTAGTGAAGGCCAAAGAAGGCTGGGGGACTGACACCTTCAAGAGGGAGGGAGGGCCATGGGATGAATGATTGAGGCAGAGGAAGGGGAGGTCCCATCAGTGTTGGGGTGGGCGGGACATCTTGATTTGGCCAAGATCCTCTCTGAAGAACCCAGCAGGGAAAATGGAGATGGAGATGTGGAGCCAGAAGTCCAGGCCACTGACCCGTGGACTCAAGCTCCTCCCCACACGTGGTCCAGCGCACTCACTGTCTGACCTCCCCCGGCAGAGAAAGCACTGGGGAAATCACCAACAACACTGTGCCCTTTGAAAACATGGGTTCTGGGAACTGCTGCTCTGCCCTGTTCAAGAACCTGGTGAGGGCTTCGGGGAGCACTGGGGAGGAGGGAACAGTCCTTAGACTATGGGACTCTCCTTGGAGAGGGTGTTGGGAGCCAGGGCTTTCTGTCCTCACTCCTGCTCTCTCCCTCACCCCACCCTTCAGCTTCTGAAAAAAATCAAGCGGTGTGAGCGGAAGGGCACCGAATCGGTCACTGAGGAGAAGTGTGCTGTGCTCTTCTCTACCACCTTCATGCTCGGCCCCAACAAACTCCCCATCCAGCTCCAGGTGAACTGAGGCTCCGGCTCTGCCCAGCCTGGGACCCCAGGGCCCCCCTGTGCCACATACTGGGGCCCTGTATCCTCCCTCCTTCGTGACTGCCCCACACCCTTTGTGTCTGGCACTCATGCTGGGAAGAGCAAGGGCACAGAGTGCACATGGCAGGGACTAACAGGGCAGTAGCAACTAGCCCCTTTTTATAGACCAGGGCACTGTTTTATTTATTTATTTAAATTTTAATCTATTTTTATTAAAGAGAGAGACAGAGAAACATAAATTTGTTGTACCACTTTATTTATATGCTCATTGGTTGAGTCCTACGTCTGCCCTGACTAGGGATCGAGCCCTCATCAGGATGACGCTCTAACCAACTGAGCAACCTGGCCAGGGCCAGGGCACTGTTTTAAGTGACACACTCACACACACTCACACACACACACACACACACACACGGTTCTCACAATAACATATGAGGAGGATATTATTACTAGCTTCATTTTACAGATGGGGGCATTGAGTAATTTGCCCAGGTCACACAGCTACTAAGTGCTGGCGCTGGCATTTGAAACCTGGAGGTCTGCTCCATAGCACTGACTCATAAACGCTTTTCTACATTAAGACCACAGCTGAGCTTTAGAAAGCATTTGATAACATACCACAAGCTTTTAATTATGTTGTGTGAGTCTAACAGTCCTCAGAGCCAGCACCCTAAGGAAGCCCTTTGCTGCACTGAGAACCTCTGCTCCTTACCCCCTTAGGCTCTATCTCTGCCCCTGGTGGTCATCGTCCATGGCAACCAAGACAACAACGCCAAAGCCACCATCTTGTGGGACAATGCCTTCTCTGAGATGGTGAGAAAGACTTGGAATCAGAGGGAGGCAGGGTGGGCTCTAACAAGGGGGGTGAGGTACAGACTGGTGGGTTAACGGGCATGTTCAGATGGAGTAATCTTACCTTCTTCTCATGGACCTGCTTTCGTACTTCTGCCCTCTTTCCGTACCAGTCTTGACTGTCACGTTGTAGCGCCCTAAACTGTTGGAGAAGCACCATCTTTGTGAGCGAGCTCTGGGGGACCACGTCTGGGAGGGGCAGCCTTGGGGAGGTGGAAAGAACAAAGGCCCCTCCTGAGGGAGAATGGGGGTGGTAGTCTGAGGCATCTTTTCCTTTCCCCTTTCCCCCAGGACCGTGTGCCCTTTGTGGTGGCTGAGCGGGTGCCCTGGGAGAAGATGTGTGAAACTCTGAACCTCAAGTTCATGGCTGAGGTGGGCACCAACCAGGGGCTACTCCCGGAGCACTTCCTCTTCTTGGCCCAGAAGATCTTCAACGACAACAGCCTCAGCATAGAGGCCTTCCAGCACCGTTCTGTGTCCTGGTCACAGTTCAACAAGGTCATTCCCCTGCCCTTTGGACCGCCTTCCCTCAAGCTGTCCATCCCTGGGGCACTCAGGGCCTCCTCACCCTCTGCCCAGGGACTGACTGCTAGGATCTGCACCATGCCCCAACATGTCCATCAGGAAGGCCTGGTCATGGCCCAGGCTGGAAAGCCCCTCAGCTCAGGAGTCAGCCCAGGGGATGCATTCTCTGGCATCTCTCAGGTTTTGGTATGGGGGCTTTATATCTTCCCTATTTACCAGTGTCTTGCATGACTCACCCAGATTGTGTGTAAACACAACTCAAAATAACTCTGATCCATCGGGAAAATAGTTCCTATTGCAAAAACCAGGGTGAGCCCTGGCCAGTGTGGCTCAGTTGGTTGGAGTGTCATCCTGCAGACCAAAAGGTCATGGGTTCAATTCCCAGTCAGGGCACATGCCTAGGTTGCAGGTTTGGTCCCTGGTTGGGGTGATGTTTCTCTCCCTGTCTCTCTCCCTCCTTTCCCCTCTCTCTAAAATCATGAGCATGTCCTCAGGTGAAGAGGGAAAATAAAAACTGGGATGAAATCCCACAGGGACACGCGGTAACATCAGCAACCATATGTTGATAGCTTACTGTGTGTGCGGCACTGCGCTTAGCACTTTACATACTTACCTCATTTAACCCTCCCAACAGCCAAGGTGGGCATCGTTGTTATCCTTACTTTGTAGTCCAGGAAGCTGATGCTCAGAGGGGTTGAGTACTTTGTCTAAGGCCTTCCAGCGGTGGGGTGTCATGGCTGGGATGGAATCCCATGTTTCTGACTCCTGCTCTTAGCTACTCTATTTTACGCCCTTCAAAATAAGATGACTCGGAACTGAATGTGTTACAAGAACAGGGGAAAAAGATCCGGGTGTTTTGGTTGACCACCAGCTGGGTAAATGCAGTCATGTACTGCTGCTCTCTTAGGAAAAAAAAAGAAGAAAGAAAAGCCCACATGACCAGAGGATATGTTAGCAAAGGGAGCAGAACACTCACACCCCACGGCCACCTCCTCTGGAACCCTCCACCAGGCCTCATTAGGGCTGGTGTGGGGGAAGGGGGCCTAGTGGTTATGAGGGGCTCCAGCCCAGACTTCTGCTAAATCCCAGCTTTGCCTCTCACCAGCTGTGTGGGCCTGGTCAACTTATTTGACCTTTTTGGGCTTCCATTCTTTATCTGTAAGGTGGGATAGTTATAAGATCTACCTCTGTAGCCTTATAAAGATCAGATAAATTCATTTATGGAAAAGACTTGGAATAATGCCTGGCACATGGTAAATGAGCATTGGCCATTATCATTGATGGAGTCTTAGGTCTAGTTTGGTCCCTCTGCCCTGTGACTCTGTCATGTGGGTACTCACAGCCCAGTGCTTGCCCTATCCAGGCTCCAGCTCTGGCCCTTTCATGCTTATACCAGCTCCCTCCTCCCCCACAGGAGATCCTGCTGGGTCGTGGCTTCACCTTTTGGCAGTGGTTCGATGGTGTCTTGGACCTCACCAAACGCTGTCTCAAGAGCTACTGGTCAGATAGGTGAGTCCCTGCCCCAGGTGGCCTGAGCAGCTGTACCTCCAGCTCCTTTGTCACATCCAGTGCCTCCACCCCCCTCCTCTCCTTCATCCTGACCAGGCTGATCATTGGCTTCATCAGCAAACAGTACGTCACCAACCTTCTTCTCAATGAACCTGATGGAACATTCCTTCTTCGCTTCAGCGACTCTGAGATTGGAGGCATCACCATTGCCCATGTCATCCGGGGCCAGGATGGTGAGGTCACCCCAGTCAGTCCTCTGACTCTGCACCTGTGCCCTTTGAGGTTTCTTCTGGGAAGGATATATTTTGGCTTCCTTGATGCAAACTCTGATCTTCAGAAAGTTCTTTCTTAGGTCCAACTTTTCCCTTCTGTGGTATAAACTTCCACTTTCTCACTGTGAGCTCTGTAGAGATGGAGACTAGTGGGCCTCCTCCCCAGAACCCCACCTGAGGTCTTTTCCTCCTTGCTTGGTAGATTGAGGATGAGTTCTGTGTGGGGGCTGGGAAAGGAAAGAAAATCTGGACAGAGGAGACTCAGGATCTCATTCCTATTGTAGGCTCCCCACAAATAGAGAACATCCAGCCATTCTCTGCCAAAGACCTGTCCATTCGCTCACTGGGGGACCGAATCCGGGACCTTGCTCAGCTCAAAAACCTCTACCCCAAGAAACCCAAGGATGAGGCTTTCCGGAGCCACTATAAGCGTGAGCTGGAGCTGGCCATTCTGACTCCTTCCTGCTGCCCACCTCCTCCCTGGTCCCTGTTGCTCCCTCCCTGCCTACTGTGCCATCCCTGTCTTCTCTCCCCATTTTTGTAGCCCCACTTCTCCTACTTGCCACACTCACTTTTCCAACCTCCCCTCCTCCCTCACCCTGGAGAACTCCATAGCTCTCCTTTCTTCCTACAACAGATGAACAGATAGGTAAGGATGGCAGGGGTTACGTCCCGGCTACCATCAAGATGACTGTGGAAAGGTGAGTGTGGTGAGGATGATGGGTGAGGCCTGGTACTTACTTGCAGGCAGGGGTGGTGACATCAATGATTGGTCAGTCACACATACCTCCTTCCCTCCTCCAGAGACCAGCCACTTTCCACCCCAGAGCCCCAAATGCCTACCATGGTGCACTCTTACGATCTTAGAATGGCCACTGACTCCATGAACATGCAGCTCAGCCCAGATATGGTGTAAGGAGCATGAGAGTTGGGAATAGGAGCGGTCTGTGCAAGCAGGCTTTCAGCATGGCGGGGAGGGGTAGTGGGGGAGCTGGCACTAGGGGCTGAAGGAGGGCATTTTCGTTTCCATGAAAGGGATTCCTCGTTCTTAGGTGGGGGTGGGGTGTCCAGGAAAAGGGCTGGCATCAGAGGGTCCTGCTTTCTTTCCCCAGGCCCCAGGTGTACCCACCTCATTCTCACTCCATCCCCTCATTTCAATCCCTGCCCCGGGAAGAATCAGTCAACGTGTTGCCCACCTTCCAAGAGTAAGTGAAGAACCTCTTGGGAATGGGGTGGGGATGCCCAGCTGCAAGGAGGAGGGGCATTCAAGTTTGTTAGGAGAGCCTCTACTGTGAGAAATGGACAGCAAAAAGCTTTTTGTCTCTTTTGTTCACTTCTTTGAGGCTCAGTGGGTAAGACCCAAACTTCCCCAGACTCAGCTTCCAGCGCTGCTACTTAACTGACTTAGGGCAAGTTACTTAACTCTGATGCCTCATCTGTGAAATGGAGAATAATAATAATAATAATACCTTCCTCATAGGATTATTGTGAAGGCTAAATTAGTTAATATGTATAAAACCGAGCAAAGTACCTGGCTTGTAGCAAGAGCTATGTATGTAAGGGTCAGTGTTCTTGCTCCTGCCCCTGGTCCACAGTCACTTACCGGCTGTCCTGATTTTCATTTATCCATCTGTTTCAGCCTTGAAGTGATCTAGATATTTTTGTTTCCCAGGTAACACCCAAGCACTTATTCTTAGTCCAACCATGCCATCTTCCTCCCAGGAGTTGAGGTGGGGGACTTAACCACCAAAGTTCAGAGTCCAAATAAACATCAGAAATGAGCTAACCCAGTCCCCATCCCTTCCCAGTCCCCAGCACACACTTTATGGATGGATGCCTGAGGTCACGCTGTAGACATGGTCTGCCCTAGGCTATGCAGTCAAGATGAGTAGCTGGAAGTTTTGCTCTCTTGTTCAGTGGTCTTGACTTTGCAACACCCAGCTCTTGCCCGGCCTTCCTCCCTCTGACTGCCTTCCTTCCGACCTGCAGACCTCGCCTGCCAATGTCTTCCAGCCTGAACCAGATGAGCCTGCCCTTTGACCAACCTCACCCCCAGTGAGTGGCATTCCCCACCCTGACCCCATGGGCCCTGCTCTCTCCCAGCTTTACCCCCACCCACCAACATCTTACTTGCTTTCCTGGTCCCAGCAGGGGCCTGCTGCTGTGCCAGCCTCAGGAGCATGCCATATCCAGCCCCGAGCCCCTGCTCTGCCCTGATGTGACCATGGAGGACAGCTGCTTGAGCCAGCAAGTGGGAGGGTACCCTCAAGGCACCTGGTGAGTGGCAGCCTGGGGGTGGTGGCTGAGTGTGGGCTGCAGGAGTGGGTGCCAAGCCTGTCCCACTGCTTCCTTCCTCCCTCCTGGCAGGGTTGGTGAAGACATGTTTCCACCTTTGCTGCCTCCCACCGAACAGGACCTCACTAAGCTCATCCTGGAGGGGCAAACGGAATCAGGAAGAGAGTCTCTGGGAGCTCAGCCCCTCCCGCAGCCCTCCCCCTATGGGCAGTCTGTGATCTCAATGTCCCATCTGGACCTAAGGCCCAATCCCAGTTGGTAATCCCAGCTGGGAGGGGAGCTCGACCAGTCAGCTTTTTCGCCCCAATGGACCTGCTGTGGACCCTGCCCATGCTGCTGCCAAGCAGCGGTTGGGGAGGGTGTCCTGCTATCCCCACCTACTCCCTTGTGAAGAGGAACTTTGCCAGGAGAAGGCAGTGGGTGGAGCCTATCCACTCATTCCCTCCTGCCACACACCCCTTCCCTCTCCCTTCCAATACTGGAAGAGAAATTTGAGTTCCAAAGTGAGACATGCCCCAACATGCCTGAACATGCAGAATGCACACATAGCTCTCCCTGAGAGATGGGGCTGAGAAGGAAGGGGGCCGGGCAAGAGCACAGGTTAAGGCGTGGAGGGCTTCTCCTCCCACTCCCAGCCAGGACCCACGATGCACATGTAGAAAAAGGCAGACATGTGCGCACACTTGCACTAGAGGCTGGGGGTGGGGGAGAGGATGGGCTGGGTCCTAGCCCTGGGGGGACAAGGAAGCAGCAGTTCAGGAGAACCTGGGTGGGAGGAGGAGAGGAGCCTGTACATTTAGTTACTGGTGTGCGTTTTGCCCAGATTAAAAAACAAATCCCAAACAGCTCCAAATTCCTGACAGTCAGATGGAGGCTTCTGATTGTGCATGATGCTGCCGCAGTACAAGGGCTGAGTATCTTGGTGTACAGCTCTGTTCAAATGTGTGTACCTGAGACACGTTAACATACAGGTGTCACACATTAGTCGTATAGCCACACAAACGTCATCTGATTTTGCCTATGACCACCCAAGTTTGGAAGTGTGAGACACTGCACAGAAGGCACTGGCGAGTGTGCTGGCCTCTGACACATGCTAACCCAGGTGTGCTCAGGTGGGCCTTTGTGGCCATGACATCAGCCCATGGCTTAGCTTCTGTGGCTCAACACTGCCAATCCCACTGGAGGCTGGGGCGCATCTGGGGCCAAGCCCAGGTGTGTGGTCCTCTCTGTGTATTAGGTACCCTTCCCACTGCTGCTTTTCTATTTCCCCAGCCACGGGCAGTTTCCCTCTGCCCCCATACCACCCTTTCTCCCTCTTGGTTGGGGGGGTCATAGATCATAAGCCATAAAATAAATTTTATTCCAAAATAACAAAATAAATAATCTACTGTACACGATCTGAAAAGAAAAATGCTCTAACTGCTCAGACAGGTGCTATGGCCCAGCCCTAGCTTAGGGGGACACTGAGTCTGACCCAGGGCTCCCATGGGGGCTGGTGAAGGTGTCCCCACATCCACCACCACCCCTGCCAGAGAGGGCGGGGCAGGAAGACTTGGGGAAAAGATGGGGATGAGTGGGAAAACTGCAGCACTTGTTAAATTAAAGAAACAAACTAGAAGCACAAAAATGGGGGAGCAGAGGGGTGGAGGAGCAGGTCCAGTGTCCCTGGGGCCCCGTTTCTGGGGGCAATGTTTCCATGTTAGCTGCTGGACCTTCCCAGGGAAGTCTCCCTTTCCCCCATGTCCAAACAGAATCCAACTGCTGAAACCACTGGTTCAAACTAGAGAATGGGCGTGTGTCGTGTAAGGGAGGGGAGAACCCCAGATGCCCTGGAAGCAGCATCCTTGCCCCTGGGGCTGTGGGCAAGGGTGAGGGGCAGCACGCACCCTCCTTGTGTCCTCTTGCCAGGCCCCTCCTCATTATTGCTTGAAGCCCCATAGTTCTATGCCCATGGAGCAGATGGGGAGGCAGGAGAAGGGCAGAGGAAGGATCCAGGGTTGTGACCAGATGCCAGGGATGGAGAGCGTAGGGATCTGTGGAAGCCAGAAGTCCAGGGGCCTGGGTGTGAGGATACCAGTCCATTCCTCACTGCCGGCTGGCTTCAGCCTCCACTTTCACACTGCTCCTTCGACCTTCCACCAAAGCCGGATGGGATCCTGGGGCAGGACATCGGTCCAGCAGCCCTTCCTCGAACTCTGTTGGGAGAAGGAACAGGTTAGGAGGCTGTGGGGTAGATGCTGCAGAGAGAAGTGGTTGAGAACAGAGGCAGGGCTAGAGAAAGCTGCAAAGATGAACTTGATTTACTGTGCGACTGCCTCCTGCCCACCACATGTATATGAGAGGTTTCACGTCCAAGCGTGTGCACCCCTCCTCTTCCTGGCTGTGTGTAGCTCCCTGTCTCTGTATGTGTGTCTCTCTTTCTCTGTCTCTCCCGCCTCTGCTCTGCAGGAATTTCTGGTTCTGTCGGGAGCTGTGGGGGCGGCTTGGCTCTGACCTCTCCCCCTCCCCCCTTCCCAGACTCTGTGGCCCCTACTCTTCTCTGGCCCCCCCCCCAGGCCACACCCATCCAACCATGCCCCTCAAGTTTCTTAGAAGTCAAGTCAGTGGGAACACAGGAAGCCAGCCTCTCAGCTCCTTCCTCAAGAAGAGCCCCTCTTCCAGTCCCTTCCCCCACTTCCCACCCACACACAGTTTAAAAATACCAAGCTAGGGTTGGTGGCTTTGTCTGCTGCGTCACTCTCAGCCCAGCCGCTGCCCAGCCTTTTGCTGGTCTACTGCCCCCTCCCCCATCCACACACAAAGCATCCCCCTTTGGACTCTTCCACTTCTGGGCTGGGCAGCTCCATCCCAATGCTAACCTGCTCCACCCTTCTGCATTGATGTTAAGTTCTCTCCAAGCTTCCCTTCCTGGTGACCCTCCTTCTGCTCCCCTTCATCCTCCGTTCTCTGTCTCCCTGCTCCCCCCAGGTCCCCCTTCACAGACCTCCATCAGGGTCAGACCCTCCCCAGTGGGAAAATCCTGCAGGGTCGTCCTCTTCTCAAGCCAAACCCTGGTTGGCTGGAGCCCCTGGAGCCCAAACCACCCTACTCACTGCCCTCTCTGGTGACTACATCCCTCTTCCTCCCACCTGGCCCCAGGACACCAGGATTGCTTACATGGGGCCTGGGTGGAAGGGTGCTTGGGGACAGCACTGCTGGCTGCCTCACCTGCGAGAGGCGGCTTTGCAGGCACACAGGGGCTGAGGCGGCCCACGCGGTCATGGGAGACGAGGCGGGCTAGCCGCAGCCCCTCATCCATCAGTGTCTGCTGCAGGATGTGGCGGCTCCACAGCCCATGGGCTGGCAATGCCAGAGGCAGGTCAGCAGGGGGCGGCGTCAGCCTTGGGCATGACCCCACAGCTGTGGGCATGGGCACCGGTCAGGTAAGGGACGATAGTCAACAGAACCCCCACCCTCAACCACAAAGCCAGACCCATAAGTTCAGGCCCTTCTGTCCCCATCCAGCCAGGCCTCCCAACTCTGTTCCAGGCAGTTGCCTCCTGGCTCCCTTCTCCCACACCGTCCACCCTCCCCCCAGAGGAGAGAAGTGTTCTGATGCACACTCACCCTGCAGGTGTCCATCTAGACTCTCCCCAGACAGGCTGGCGCTGTCTTCCTCCAGGCTGGGGCGGTATGGGGGCACGTAGGACTCAGGGCCTGGGGGAGGCTGCTGGATTTCAGAGTGACTTTGCTCTCCAACCTGTGCATGTCCCAAATGGGGAAATGAGAACTTGGCAAGGGAGGGTGTTGGGGAAGTCTGCCATAACGCCCTACGTGCACCCTAGAAAATCTACCTCCTGTTTCAGCTTCTTCAGTGGGGGGCCTCCCAATTCTTCAGGGTGGAGCCTGCAAAGATGGAGAAGAACAAGGAGGTAAGGCTGGGGAGGAACACATGATGGGCAGGGCACAGAGTCCGAAGAGGGGCATGCATTAGTTCAAGGTCCTAGAGAGGAGCTAGCTGAGCAGGAATCCCCAGCTGAGGCACTAACATTGTTGGGAGTTGGAGAGAACCTGACACAGATAGGGAGGGACCAGATCTCAGACAAGTGGACTTCGTCAATGACAGGGCATGCAGGCTGGTGGCAAGCAGGCCTGGAAGCACCTCAAGTGGAGGTTAGGATGTGACCCAGCTCCTTCGCAGATTTCTAATCTAGGAAGGACTTAGAGAAGGGATCTCACCTGCAGCCCTTCAAGGAGGACAGGTAGGTGCTCTCTCGAGCCACTTGGCGTGATAAGGAGAAGAGTTCTACCCTCCGCAGTAGGAGTGTGTTGTCCCTCATGCAGAACTGGGCAGCAGCCTCATTGATGGTCAGCTGTGGAGACAATAGCCAGAACAGTCAGAATCCTAACTCCCGACTGCCTTGCCCAGAGCTCCTCACAAGCCTTCATCATCAGACAAATGAGGCCCACCCATCAGATGCTTGCTTGGGTTTCTACACTACCCAGAAGTTTTCTGAGGGAAGACATAGATCAGCACCCATAGCTTCCTAGGAATGCCCTGGGCTTCCTCTGCTCCTGTGAAGTCTTGAGTAGAATGAAGCTGGACAGCTGGGCTCTCACCTGTGTCTCTACTTCCCCCTGAGCTGAGGAGAGAAACGCTGCGGCAGCTGGAACTGGGGCAGGGGGAGAGGGAATCAGGGCCTGGAATCCTGGTCAAGGGGCAATGAGACAGACTTGAGGAGCAGGAGGGTTCTCAGAGATTAGTATATTGAGGTAGGGGAGCCAACAGCAATCTCGGGAGACTGGGGTCCTCACCTCATGCAGGCTAAGCTGCTTGCCCTCCCGCCGCTTAGAGTCGAAGCGGCCGTAGATGATGCTATATTTGCGGATCTCTTCCTCCTTCTGGCTGTCATTATCATCCATCTCAAAGATGTGCCCCACGCTCCGTGCCAGCTTCTTGTTCAGCTTCAGCAGGGAAGTCACCTCCCCAGCATCCCCCCTCGGGAAGCTCCGGAAGATCCTCTCCACACTCTCCACCACCATGCGTACCATCTCTGGCTCCAGTCTATCAGGAGCACCCCCAGTCCCAGTTGCTGCCAAACCTCCAGCCCCAGTTCCCTCAGGGACTCCTCCCCCTGCCGGTGGGGAAAAAGGGGGTGAACCAGCCTCCTCTTCTCCTCCCGCCCCAATATCGGACTCTGGAGTGCTCCGGCCTGGCCAAATTCGGGCATCTCCTGCCCCAGGTCCCCCAGGCACTGGTGACAGCTTCTCTCCAAGTTCAAGGGGGCTCTTAGGGCTAAAACTTCGAGCACTGCCAGCCTTTTCCCCTGGACTGCCATGACCGTTGCTCATGCTCCCTTTCCGGGTGCCCGCAGTCTCAGAGATCTTGAAAAGTGGAATGCTGGATACAGGCACGGCAGGCACAGGCTGGCTGAAGAGCCCTGGATTGGTGGCCCACTCTCTCAGTGCCTTCTGTAGGCGTCGGACATGGAGGGGCTTGGTGGCCATGCCCACAAGTGCCATGATCTCCAGGAACTCCTCCTCACCCGCCTCGCACAGCTGCTGCACGTCGTCCCCTCCCTGCTGGATGAAGGTCTCATAGTAGGAAAGAAGATTGGCACGCTGCAGGACCCGGTACAGCTGCAGCTCCCCCAGTGTCCGAGGCAGTGCCATGACTCGGGCACTAGGCCTGAAGAGGAGGCACACACAAGAAAGAGGGGAGCAGTCAGTCCAAGTCCCCCCGCTGGGTACCAACCCACACTCGAAATCATCCTCTTTCCTGCCTGTTTTTCCCTCTTCTCTCTCTCTCTCTCTCTCTCTCTCTCATGCTCTCCCTGCTCAGTACCCAGACCTGGGCACAGACTATGAGAATTAGATACTGCCCAGAGACACAGACATGCCAGGGCCACCCCAGACTAGCTAGAAGTACCAAAAGCCAGTCCAGTCGCTGCAGAAGTCTAACGCTCTTGGCTCCCATCCTCAGCTTTTACCTTTCTGTTTTGGGACACGGGGACCTTGAGTGCTGAAGCTAGCCAGCACACCCTGGGATGGCTAGATTTCCTCTCCTCTAGAACATGGTCCTCACCTTCCACCCTAAGCACCAGCAGTCTCACCATTACTCAAGGTGACGTCCCACACTGAGGTGAATATAGGAACCCTGTCCTTCCAAAAGCAGACATCGGGGACCATTGCTGGTCAGCTTCACTCCCTGCTGGCCTCCTGCCCTTACCACTGAGACAGAGACATGTGGCCCCTTCCATGCCCTTTTTCCACTCTGTGAGCCAGGTGGACCCCTGCTCTGCCACCCAAAGCTTTCCCAACAAGTTAAGCATTTTCAGCAAACTCTTGCTATCTTCCCTCCAGGACCACCCCTCCCCTCCAGACTGCTCAGGGCTGGCCCCTCTCCTAGCAATGACCTTCGACACCTGTTTGGTAGGTAGGCCTGGCCCTTCAACTCAGGCACAGGAAAGGAAAGGAGTGCCTCAATTGTTCTGCTCTGGGTCTGTTCTGCCCCCACACACGCCCACAGTGGTAGCGTCTGTGGGCGAAAACCGCCTAGAGGCTCCCGCCTACCCTCTCATTTTCCACCCACATCTCAAGTGGAGTGGGGGAGCGGCTCAAGACCTCTTGAGGGAGAAGCTGCACTCTGAAACTCCTCTCCCCACGCTGTACATAAAGCTACAGGAATTTGAAGTGGCCCCTAAATGCATTCCCTGCTACACAGAGCCTCTTTTGCTCTCTGAGATCAAAGGCGCCGGCTTCTACCCGACCTGGGGCCGCTTGCTCCGTGCCAACGACAAACTGAGCCGGCTGAGCGCCCCGCGTCACCTCCCCCCCACCCCCAACCCCGCACTGTTGCCAGCCAGAGCTCCAGGGCTTCCCCTGGCGCTTGGGGGCCCCATATTCTCTGCAAGGGGCTCACGTGCCAGGTCATGCCCACAAAGTAAACGGGTAATGGACAATTGGGTACTATTCT
The DNA here is from genome assembly GCA_007922815.1 of Macrotus californicus. Lineage (NCBI taxonomy): Eukaryota > Metazoa > Chordata > Mammalia > Chiroptera > Phyllostomidae > Macrotus > Macrotus californicus. The sequence continues at coordinate 205,281 of VMDR010000301.1, forward strand.
TTCGTATCCAGATTCATCAGATTCCTGACTGATCCCAGAGCCCCCCTAATTCCATCAGTCTCCAGCCTCCACCCCGACCCACTTCCCCTGGATCTCTCGGCGACCTACGCCCTGCGGACCCCTTCCCGGAGTCCAACTCCACCCATCCCCACTCCCCGCCGATTCCCTTTTCCCACTAACTTGAGTCTGGGCTGCAGGGTCCGGCGGGAGCAGTCCCCTCCGCCTGGCGGCTGCTCGGTAGTGGGGGAGGGCGCTCTGTGCATGGACGGCCGGAGACCACCTGGGGGTGCCCCTCTCGGTGCTCGCGCTCGGCGCCTGGTGCGCGCTGCGCTCTTCCCAGCGCGCGAGGCCGTGTCCGCCGCTGTCCGGGCTCCGTCCCTCCCTCTACGTCTCCTCTCTCCTCTCCAAGCCTCCGCGACTCTGTCTGTGCCTCTGCCCCCCACCCCCTTCCCCGGCTGCGCTTACCGCCTCTCCGCGCCTCCGCCCCCGCAGGACGCACGGGAGCGAGGCCCCGCGCAGCACTGGCTGCCGGGCGGGCGGAGGGCGTGGGCAGAGCCGGGGGCGGAGGCCGGGGGCGGGGGCCGGGAGCCCGGGCCTCACGGCCCTTGGTGGAGGCACTCCTGCGGAGAGACTGAGAGAGGCGGAGACTGAGACACTCGGAGCCAGGGTGCCGAAGTGGGGACTAGGGTGACCCAAACTGGGCTGGGGAGGCGGGCTTGGGGACCCAGCGGGCGGGGCGAGGTCGCTCCATGCCGCCCACGCCGGATGCACAGCCAGCCTTCTCCGCGCCCACGTACCCACGTGAGCGCCCAGCCGGCGACATTCCTTCCCGCCCCCCGCCACCCCTCCCGTGCGGACAACTGAGTTTCACAACCACGCACAGGTACACAAAGACGCTGAGCAGCGCACGGACGTGCAGGCGCGCCTAAACAACTACGCGGATGCCCGTTTGCCCACACTCGGGCCTCCCGGTGGTGGACGTGTGAATGTTAGGAGTGAGCCGAGAAAAGTTGGCGGCTTCTCGGTTCCTTTGTGTGTGCATTTATGGCAGGTCTCTGCAGGATTCCCAGGAGCGCTCTTCGACAACCCCAAAAGGAGTAATTTGCAGAGGCCATTGGGAAGCGCAGGCCTCCTCCATCCCTGCCTCCAGTGCGTGCTGAAGTTTGGGGGACAGGAATGGGAGCGTTAGGATAGAAGCTACCACTTAGATGCGTTTGTTAGACGTGTTGGGTTTTAGCCTAGAGGTCAGGCAGAGATGGGAGGGGTATCCCGCCTTCCTCCACTCGTCGCATCCTATTTGCTGAGGATGGGGACCTGTTCCTGGGGAATTCTGTGTGGCAAAGCTGAGATATGGAGGACACCCTTTCTGAAGACGTCTCTTAGGGGGTCTTCATCCGAGAGGCTAGTAGAACATGGGCAGGAGGTCGGGAGGCTAAAACGCGGATCTCTAAGGAGGAGTTGGAGGGAGGGGCTCTTTCAAGGAGCCTAACCCACGCCACATCCCACCACCCCTCCCCCACTCTACTTCTCCTAGCCCCAGCTGGTTCTCATTACACTCCCGCCCACGGCTGGGAGGGATTGTGGAGGGGCGGGTGGACAGGCGGGGGATCTGAGCTCCTGGCCCTGCGGCTACAGGCCCGGAGGAAATGAAGGCGGGGGTGGGGGGTGAGGCGGGAAAAGAACGGACTGGCCAGAGGCAAAGTTACCCCTAGTCCAAAACCTCAGCCCCGCCCAGCCATTCCACACTTCTGAGTGGCCCGCCAGGGCGTGGGCGGCGTGGGCGGGGGCTGCGTCTACATTCGGGTCTGGCCAGGGAACCTTTCTGACTGCCCTGGGGGTGGGGGGTGGGGGTGCATCGCTGAGGGGAGGGGGCATTTTTGTAGCTAAGATTCTTTTCCCCATCCCCTATACTGCGACTGGAGGGCGCGGCTAGACGGGCTCCCTGGGAGGGCACTCTCCGAGCCCCTCTGATTTGTGTGGGTGCCCACTCCCCCATTCCCCTCTAGTTATTTTGGAGCCTGGGCTGCCAGCCACTGGCCGCGGGTTTCCACGTGCCTCCTCCCTCCGTCTGCCCACGCTCCCCGTGACGCACATCCTCCGCCCACGCAGCCTCTGCTGGAGGCGCCCCCCTCCCTCCCACCAGTGCCCTTGGGGTGGTACTGAGCCCCTGGTTCCGGAGGGACACACTGGACCCAGGAAGAGAGAGGAGTAGGGCGTGAAGAAAAGGGGCAGTTCCCACTGGGCGCGGGACGCCTGAGTTCCCGCCCAGGAAAGGGGACGAGGGAGGAGCTGATTCCACTCCTCGGGACTGGGAGGGACGGAGACGGAAAAAGTCACACGGACCATGGCTGCCCACTCCCCTAGGGGTCTTTCAAGGGGTCTGTCTGGGTGCGAACCTGTGTGTGAGAGTGAAACTCAAGCGTTTATATCTTGTTTTTCAGGGTTGTCGTAAGGTTTTAATGAGAGGACGTATATACAAACTGTAAAATGCTAAGGAAATTTAAGGTGTTATTGCTAGTTTGTGCCTCTGTACCCCGAGATTATGTATTTATGTGTTTCTTAACATCTACTTGTGTATCTGTGTTTCTGTCCCTAGGTTTGTTTGTAAGTCGCTATGTGTGGATTTAAAAATATGTACATTAAAAAAATCACTGACTTGTCAAGCCCTGCCGGAGGCCGACAGAGCCGCGGCAGCCAGGCAGCCCGAGCTGCTGAAATGTCTGTTCTTTGCTTCCCTCCCACTCCTACCACCCCCAGCTCCCCTCCTACTCCCTTCCGCTGAGAACAAGGAATTTCCAGTCTTTAGCAAAAGGAGAGACAAAGAGACAGGCTAAGACTATGAGAAGCAGTAGAAAAACAAAGATGGGGGGGGGGGCATGACAGAAGGTGTAGGACAAATACAAGCATCTTCATTTCTTCTCTGTTTCCCCACGGAGCCCATTTTCCCCACCGTGGCTCAGGACCACTTCCCTACCAAACTCACCTGGTCCCCGCATCCCACCTCAAGAGTTCTCAAGAGGCAAGCAGAGCTACTATCGATTTAATTAATTGATTTATTCCCTATAAGTAATTTATTAATAATCAACTAGTTATTAATCATTCCTAGGCATACGTAGATTTTCATCTAGCAGATTGCACTGCCCACTTCCCCCTCCCCCCAATTTTTTACCGGGCCAAATCAAGCTCACTCAGCAAGGCCTGGCTCAAATGTCACCTTCCTGGACCCTCTCCTTCTTGCACCCACTCTAGGCAGAATTAATTCCTCCCATTCCTCAGTGGCCTTATGGCTCTCTGTACACATTTCAGTTATAGTTGCTTGTTTCATTGTCAGCCTAGGACGTCCTCTGGGTAGGTCTGGTATCTGGTAGGCCCTCTGAAATGAATGGGTTGATGATGGTATTTCCAGGTCTGAGCGACTTTGAAAAGGGCAATTGACACAGATTTTACTCAAAAAGGAGCCGAATCTGGGCCAAAATGTTTAAGTGGGAGCTATGTGTCTTCCAAGTCTCCTTCCTTAAGTTTCCAGTGAGTCTCACAAATCTGGCTCCTTGGTTTTCTAAAATGTCCACTATTCTGGTGAATTAATTCATGCCCAGCTGCTAAAGGTAGAAGATTGAAATCCTTGCTGTTAATAGATATAAAGTAATGATGCTCCTTTTTCCCTCTTTCTTTAACATGTTAGAATTATAATTTAAGGAACGTTGTCCTTCAATTTAGTCATCTTACAAGAGATGCTTCACCCCTCAGACAAAAGAACTGGCTTTAAGGAGTTCATAGACGAGTAGGGGAGAGAGACATCTAGACAAATAACTACAGTGTAGAGCTATAATAGGTGCATAAGCAATGACAGAAAGACAGGGTGCAAGTGATCTATTCTGCCTGGGGTTGTGAGGCACAAGTTTAGGCAGGCATCCAAAGGAGGTGATGATGATGCAGCCTAGGATTTTGAATTCTGAATAGATTTCTAGGAGGAAGAAACCATCAGGTCAGGGACAGCAGGATGTAAACTTATGTGGAGGTATCAAACAGAATGATCTGTTTTAGAAACTAAAAATTGTTCACTATTCTGGATGGGGGATGTTGGTGGGAAGAAAAAAAAAGGAGCCCATGGAAGTGTACAAGGCCATGAAGATTATAGACTAGGGCTTCCCAAACTATGGTAATGGACCAGTTTTTAAAAATTCCAATCTGCTGTGGCTGGTGTGGCTCCATGGATTGAACACTGGCCTGCGAATCAAAGGGTTGCCAGTTTGATTCCAAATCAGGGGACATGTCTGGGTCACCTGCCAGGCCCCCCCTAGGGGGCGAGCAAGAGGCAACCACACATTGATGTTTCTGTCCCTCTCTCCCTCCCTTCCCCTCTCTCTAAAGATAAAGAAATAAAATCTTAAAAAAAAAAATTCTAGTCTCTTATCCACTATTCATTCATTCATTCATTCATTTATTGTTGTCCTAGCCACTACATCTATTAAATAAAAAAATGATTTACTAGAAAAATGAAATAAAATCCCCATTTTATTAGATTCAATAAATACAAAATTTTTGTCAAATTAATATAAATGTTTCTGAATGCTTACATTTAATTTTGAAATTGTTTCATCACAGATGGGTAACACACTTTGAATAGCACTGCTGTAGTTTTATCTTCACATCTACCTTTTGGATCATACTAAGGACCCTGGACTTCATCACAGGAGATGCTGTGGGACCATAAAGACTTTGTAATACGGGAGTTACACGTTCAGATCTTCATTTAGGAGTAGTGTGGAGGAAGGGTTTTATGGCTGCAAAAACAGCAGGGAGGTCAGCTTGGAGGAAACTAAAATGGTTTAAGTGAGCGATCACAAGGTACTGGACTTGACAGAGAGGAAAGCACAGATTTCAAAAGATTCAAATCAGTAAGACCCAGTAATTGAGTGGCTGAGGGGTTGGGGAAAGAGAAAAAGGGTTAGGGTGACTCTTGGGCTTCTGGCTTGGATGATGGAGTAAATAGAATGGAATGCTCCCTTTCAAAACGTTGGGAATTGTCTTCATCAATTATTCATTGTTTTCGATCCTTTCCCTGACTTAAAAAATTATGAAAACCAAGTTTTTCATAACTCATTGGATGACAAAACCAAATTTGACCTGAACTTACTTTGTGGCAAACCTGACCTAAACTTAGATGAGGTTATTTATAGTTTTTGTTTATCACACTTAAGTTTATTACAGTGTGAATATTCATATATCTCATTGCAGAAATATTAATTTGTTCGATTACAGGGTACTGTTCTAGACCTCATTGGAACTGTTGTTTTATATTGTATATGTACCATATTACCTTCTTAAAATTCAAAAAATTTTGAAACACATTTGCTACCCAGATTTCCCACTCCATTTACTCAACAGTCTTAGTTTGAGATCTTTTGGTTATTTGCATAAATCAAGTCCACCTGCAGATAATGAATATTCATCGAAATGTATGTTATAGACTCTAAAGATGATTCTCAAAGTGTTTTGAGCAGTGTCTTAATTATTAAAACAATGCTGAAAACATCTTGACTGATTACTGTGAAGTGAGAGAATTCATTTGGATAGTAAGGGGTGATATGTTTATGGGAAACCAGTCACATTATTGCACACTTCATTTTTACATTTTAGCAATCAGTGATCAGTGACCTTCTGGAATTGGTTCCCAAACTTGGAATTAGTTCCCCGGTTCTCTGGCCTTTAGTCAAAACCAAAGCCTGAGCTCTGAATGGTGAGAATTTGGGAACTGGTAGAAAATGTAGTTTGTGTGTGTATATACACAAATTATTTTTAAAACACTTTTAGATTTACAAAAAAAATTGAGAAGATAATACAGAGTTCCCATATACCCAATGCCCAGTTTTCACTATTATTATATTAGTGTGATATATTTGCCACTATAATCAATCAGTATTGATATATTGTCATTAACTAAAAATCTATTTTATTCAAATTTCCTTAGTTTTTACTACTTGTTTTTCTGTTTCAGGATCCTATACATGATACCAGATTACATTTGGTTCTCATGTCTCCTTAGGCTCCTCTTGGCTATTACAGTTTCTCAGATTTTCCTTGTTTTTGATGACCTTGACAGTTTTGAGGAGTACTTGTCAGTATATTTTTTAGGGTTTTTTAAAATTTATTTATTTATTAGAAAGAGGGGAAGGGAGGGAGAAAGAGAGGGAGGAAAAGATCAATTGATTGCCTCTGGAATGCCCCCAGTTGGGGACCAGGTGCGAATCCCAGGCACATGCCCTAACTAGGAATCAAACTGGCATCTTTTCAGTTTGCAAGGAAGACGCCCAACCCATTGAGTCACACCAGTTAGGGCTTGTCAGATATTTTGTAGGATGCCCTCTGCTGGAATTTTTAAAATATTTTTCTTGTGGCTATATTAGTTTTATGGGTTTGAGGGAGGAAAACCACAAAGATAAAAATGCCATTTTCATCACCTGCTATCAAGGCTATATAATATCAATGTGATTTATTATGGTTGATATTGACCTCTCTAGATCAGCCATGGGGCTGTGTGTGTGTGTGACATAGGATGACCATTGTCTTAAGGATGGCCTAAACTTTTCTTTATGAGAATAAAATTTCTTCTATTGTCCATGGCTCAGCCCCATTTTGACTTTAAAAAACCTCTTATTTCTGCCCTGACCAGTGTGGCTCAGGTGTAAGGGCATCGTCCCACAAACTGAAAGGTCACCTGTTGGATTCCCAGCCAGGGCACATGCCTGGGTTGCAGGTTCTGTCGAGTAGGAGAAGCAACCAATCCAACTGATGTTTCTCTGGCATTGATGTTGCCCTCCCTTTCTCCCTTCCTCTCTCTCTAAAAAATTATTTTTAAAAATTCTTTGTTTCTGAAAGATTGAACCTTCTCTAGCAGTTACCTCCTTCCTTGAATTTCTCAACTCATTAGGTTCCATCATGGTTAGTGTTCCTTCCCATCACTAGTAAATCTTCTTAAAAAATAAGATGTTTCAACTTCTACTAACATTTACTGAACACCTGTCACGTACCAGGCCCGCACTGTGTGAAACCAATTAATGGGAAGCAGCTTGATGCGTGGAAAGAACTCAGGCTTCCTAGTGGTAAGACTTGAATTGGAACCATAGCCCAGCCCAACTAACTATGCAGTCTTGGTCAGTTAGTTTCTTTTGCCTCTCTTAGCCCTGGCTTCCTAAGTGGAGATAATATTTATTTCACAAGATGTTATGAGGAATAAAAAACTCTCTTAATCCTCACATTCATTTCGCTTCCAAAAATATTCCTATGACTACATTTTAAATCATTTAGGACTTAGAACTTTAAAAAATTGTGCAGTCAGGATCCTACTTATAAAGAGTTCTCAATTCCATGAAACAGAAGGAGCTTAAAAGAGTTTCCATGGAAATACCAAGTTTGGTCAAGGAGGCCTCGCCCATCCTGATTTTCTATTGGCTAAACTTACCATTAGTCGCATCAGTTGTAAATAGACGGAAGCTTGTTGTTAGGGGGCGGAATCTTCCTGTCGCCATCGCTAAGGTAAGAGCTGTTTTGTAATAGGCTGAAACTGCTGCTCCCGCCCTCTCGCTTCCGTTGCTAAGAGGCGGGATTATAGGGTACGCCGGAGACGGCTTGCTTGAAGCTCCGCTCATCCAATTGGTTGTTATGGGGGGGGTCTTGTAGCGGGTAGGCTGCTGGCCCTGCCTGTTCGGGATTAGTTGTTGGGGAGAGACACGTGAGGAGGCGGTGTCTTGAGACGACTATGGCGGGAGGAATAAAAGTGGCGGTCTCTCCTGCAGTTGGTTCCAGGCCCTTGGCTTGGAGGGCCGGGTGCGGTGGGGCAATGCAGCTTCTCCTGGTTTTTTTCGGCTGCTTGGTCTGCGGCTCAGGTACGGTCCGGGCAGAATCTACCAAGGGGGCGGGTGACGAAGGGGTTACATTTAGAAAAGTGGGGAGCGTTCCCGCGCGCGACCAGTTAATCTGCGGAGTGGCGCGGGTGTGCGGGGACGAAGAAGCTTCATTGTCGGCGACTGGGCGTTGGCACTGAGAGATCAGGGCTTGAGACGGCGTGGCGGATCTGCCGGGAGTGGGGAGAGCCGGGAGCCTTTGGCGGAGACAGGAAGGGAGGCCTGGACTGACTGAGAATCGGTCCTGGGGACTGCTTCGTGCTGTACCGACCCCTCGAGTTTCCTGGTTAAAAGGAAGGAGACCCGAGGATCGTTCCGGGCAGGCAGAGCTGCCACTGGAAAGGAGGCATCCCATTTATTCAGCAAATTAGGAACACCCTCTGAATGTGTGCTTTTCAGGACTCGGGGAGTGGGTGGCTGAAATACAGAAATCTCTAGCTAACATCTGCTGTTCTAAGATCCTGGCCCTTACCCGCGATGAAGTTGACTCCAGGCTCCAGGTCAAAAAGAAAAAGATACAAGCGCCATTCAATCTACATCGAATAGGTTTCTTTTGGAAATCAAATTTGATACATACTACTGGATAATTGGCTTTGGACTGGGTTTAAACTTTTCCTTTTCTACTCTCATCCAGAAAACCTAGAGTGTGTGTAAGAATCCCGATCTACCCCTCTTGTTAAATGCACAACGGAAAAATAAGTTGAGGTTTCCAAACTTCCGCGGAAGGGAGTTGAAACTCACAGGGTTAAAAATAATTGTATCTTGTAAACGCATACTGTGCTTTGTTTGCTATCTGTCTCAGGTTGTCACTTACGATTATCCTTAGCTGCAACTTTAAGGTCTCAGGGTCCATAGATATAGTTCCAAAGTGCAGCATCCTTCTGAAACCTTTTTTTAGTTTAAAGGGAGAGGGAGTTAGTATCCAAGAAGGGTTTTTCCAGAGGCAAGACCCAGAGTAACATTTATTTAAAGGGCTATTTGTGATCTGAATGAACTTGGGTCAGATGGTTAACCTCTAAAGTGTGATTGTGTTTGTGGGGATAAAAGAGAAAATATATAGAAAAATGTTACATCGAGCTCAATCAGCAGCCTCTTAAGTTTCATTAGTGAGGAGAGAAACAGGTATATCTGCTTTGGGAAGGATAAACTTGAGGAATGATACTTGTTCTGTGTGGCCTGATAGGTCATGGGTGGAAGTTACCAAGTGACAGTCATGTAAAGGGGACCTTTCTAATAAGAGTCAGAAGTCCTTAAAGACAGAGTGGAGTACCTCAAAAGACAGGGAGTTCTTTCTCACTGGAAGTTTTTGAAAAATTTGATTACAAAAATAATGTGAATTTATTTAATACTACTTGACAAGTACAATTAAGTATAAAGAAATAGAAAACACCCTCACTATTCCATTCAGAGGCAGCCCTTTTTAGCACACTTCTGGTATTTTTCCACATGTTTTTAATTTCAAAAAAATTCATGTTGACAATACATATTCCTGTCAGCAATCCAGTTCTCTTCCGTAGACACCACTAATTATTACCAGAGATAATTTTCTCATTGGATTTGGCAGCATAAGCATTTTCCTACGTCATTTAAAATTCTTTTTTTTTTTTTTTTAAGATTTTACTTACTTAATTTTAGAGAGAGGGGAAGGGAGAGAAACATCAGTCGATTGCCTCTTGCACTCCCCCAACCAGGGACCGGGCCTGCAACCCAGGCATGTGCCCTGACTGGGAATGGAACCGGTGACCTTTTGGCTGGCAGGCTGGCAGGCTGGCACTCAATCCACTGAGCCACACCAGCCAGGGCTAAAATTCTTCATAAATGTTTTCTTTCTTCAGTGGACAGATCATTTATTTAATGTTTCTGAATTAAACATTTGGTTGTGTATTTGTTGTGTTTCTACTGTTAGTTGGATATTTGTGGTATTTCTAGTTTTTAATTGTATGTAACACTTGGTATATATTTGTGTGTAACTTTTATTGCATTTGGATTTTTTAAGGATAGATTTCTCAGAAATGGGTTTACTACATCAATAGCTAAAGTATATTTAGGACCCTTGAAACATTTTGCTAAAACGCTTTCCTGTAAAGGTATGCTGGTTCACACCACCATCAGCGGTATTTGTGCGCGACCCTTGGCAGCGTTAGATGCTCTAGACTGTGACGCCTTTGCTGATTGGATGGGTCCAAAGTGGTATCTTAATGTGCTTTGCATTTCTCACACTATTTGTGAAGGAGCATCATTCAACTGTTTGTTAGCTATTTAATTTTCTGTTTTGACTTTGGAGTTTTTTGGAGTGTGTTTCTGTCCTGTATTCTTGGTCCATTTATTGTGATTTCTATTTATTATAATTTTTGTGGACTTTTAAAATCAGTTTGTATAAACATTTTTGTGTATATATATATATATATATATATATTTACAGTCTATTTATTGCAGAACTTTAATTTGTTTACTCCACCCCTTTTAAATAGAAGATACGTGTTTTTGTGTGGTCATTTAATTTTAGTTCCCTTTTATACTTAACGAGTCCTTCAGAATTGAATTGATACTATTTTTTTGTGTGGTACAACTTAATTTTTTTTCATTTTACTTTTTAATCTATAATTAATGTTAGCCTTTGGTGTGAGGTGAGGATCTAGATAGATCTTAATTTCCATATAACCAGTCAGTTGTCCCAGCATCCCACTGAATAATCTTTTGCTAAGGCCATTGACTTAAGATGCTAGTTTTTAAGGAGACTTTTAAGTATGAATTGGATTACTTCTTATAGAAATTAATAGAGGCTGTTTAAGAAGTAGAAGAAGTTGTTTTCATAACTTTTTAGGATGTGTTCCAGTCCTCACTACTATGAATCATTTTCATTACCTTCTACCTAGAGATGTTAATTGATCAGTGTTGTTGATTGAAGACTTAAGTTCATAATGATCAGAAGTAAATATGAAGTTATTAACCTTTGAATAGCTGTTTTATGGGTAAATAAAATAAGTTTTGATTCACTAAATTCCAAGAAGGCCTTTTTTTCTGAGAAGAAGCGGGTCTTTGGGCTCAGAAAACATTTTCCTGAATAGTTAATTTATTGTGCTTTTTAACATGCTGGTTAACCTATTTTAGGAAGGGAAAGAAAGGTGGTATATGTCCTTTTGCTATGAGAAGCACAGGTTCTAACATGAACATTTTGACAACTTGTCTATGTTTAAAGTCATTTGGTTTAGTTCTGTGTTTCTAACAATTTAAGCTACAGCTGGAGTGGTGATTGTTTCCACAGATTATTCTTTTAGGCTGAATTGGTCTATTTGACCTCTCAATGAAATGTCCAAGATGTGGCTGGCCAAGGTGCTGATTTGCACAGGAGGGTGCTATTAGAGGCTGGTTTATTTGTTTGTTTACAATTCTTTTCCTTAAATGGTGTGGAACTTGGGAAAAGGAAGGACTAGATTTTAAAACATGTTGCTTTTTATATGACAGTTTTACTTCTTTAGGAAATGACATTGGAAAATTTTAGTTTAAAAACACCTTTGCCTTTTCTTGGCATTAAGTGTTTCAAATAGCTTGTGTTATTGACAGTTATTTGTATCTTGTTACCTTCTTGAAAATAATAATGGGCTTAAACAAGTATAGTATTATGTTACTTGGTGTTGGGGGAAAGAAGGGGCCAGTGAGTGTGAATCTTGTTTTTTTTTTCAAAATTTGTAAATACAGTGGTTTTAAGCTTCATGGTTTTAACCTTACTCTCTTATAGCCCCCAGAAGAAAATAAACTCTTGATCCATATTTATGGGTGAATATTCTTTTAGTATATTTGTTAGACAAATGTGAGTAGGACTTTGAAAGTTTTGATGAAAGATAGGCTTAGAGGAAATCCAAGTGAGCATTGGATTAAATCCTAGTAGGAAATTGGTAGATGAGGGTGTAAGACATGCTATTTGAAAATATAGTACTTAGGCATATTGAATATTTTAAACGGAGGTAATTTGAGAAAACAGCAGAAGCAGGAAGGTCACTTGACCTCTCCCACTTTCCCCTTTTTTCCTGAAACAGGCCATAAAATCTTCGTGTGAGAGATGCCCTCCCTATACCTGGAGGAACGGAGCATCCTTATCTCTGAAGACAAATGGCCACCAAGAAGAACCCTAACAAACAGGTCTCACTCATAGTTCCTGGTTTACCTCATTCACCTTTACCTCTTAACCTGTCCCGGTCCTCCAGGACTGTCCTCTCATCACACCCAGCATAAAAGTACATGGGTTTCACGGTTTCTTTAGGTCCTCATTTCCTTATGAAGAAGGCCTTTGTGTCATGTAAACATTAAATAAATTTGTATACTTTTCCGTGTTTGTTAGTTTAATTTTCAGACCCAGCCAAGGACCCTAAGAGAGTTTAGGAAAACTTTTTCCTCCCCTACAATGTCAAGATTGACTTAAAAAAAAGTTGAGCCATAATTTGCATACCATAAAATCCACCCTTTCAGTGGTTTTTAGTATTGTATATTCACAAGGTTGTGTAACCATCACCACTGCTGCATTCTAGAATATTTTCATCCATCCCAAATGAGGCCCTGTACATCTTAAGCATCCCCTTTCCATCCCCAGCCCCTGGCAACCGCTAGTCTAGTTCCTCTCTCTGGGTTTTCCTGTTCTGGACATCTCGTGTAAATGGGATCGTTCAATATGAAGCCTTTGTTTGGTCTGAATTTTTTCATTCATTATAATGTGTTCAAGGATCATCCATATTATATTGTATGTATCAGTACTTTTTTTTTTTTAATCCTCATCTGAGGATATGTTTATTGATTTTAGAGAAAGAGAAAGGGAGAGAGAAAAATAAACGTTGATGTGACATGGATCAGTTGCCTCCCATTCACACCCCAACCAGGGATCAAACCTGCAACCTCAACATGTGCCCTGACCTGGGATTGAACCTGCAACCTTTTGGTGCACAGGATGATACTTGAACTAATTGAGCCACCTGGCTGGAGCTTAGTACTTCTTTGTGTGGCTGAATAATATTCCATTGTATGCATATACCTCATTGTGTTTATCCATTCATCAGATCATGGACATTTGGGTGGTTTCTACTTTTTGGTGGTTATGAATATTGCCGCTATGAACATTTTTGTGTAGAAGTTTTTGTGTGAACATTATGTTTTCAATTCTCTTGGGTATATATATAGAAGTGGAGTTGCTGGGTCATACAATAACTCTATGTTTAACTTTTTGAGGAACTGCCAAACTGTTTTTCAGAGAAGCCGCACCGGTCTACACTGTTCTACATCGTTCTACATCCTCACTAGCAATGTCTGAGGGTTCCAGTCACTCCGCATCCTCACTAACACTTATGTCCTCATTTTGATTATAGTCATCATAGTGAGTGTGAAGTGGTGGTTTTGATTTGTATTTCCTTAGTGACTAATGATGTTGAGCCTCTTACCATGTGCTTATTGGTCATTTTTTCTTTCAATTTTATTTTGTATTGGTTTCAGGTGTTCAGCTTAGTAGTTAGACAATCATATGTTTACATAATGTTCTCAATATTTCTAGTACTCCAACTGGCACTGAACATAGTTATCGTAATATTATTGACTATATTTCCTGTGCTTTACTTACATCCTCACAACTATTTTCTAACTACCAATTTGTACTTCTTAATGCCGTCACCACAGTTACCTGGTCTCCCAACCTCCCTCCCTTTGGCAACCACCAGTTTGCTCTCTGTATCTATGAGTTTGTTGTAGTTTTGTTTGTTCATTTATTTCTTTAGATTACACATATAAGTGAAATCATATGGCATTTATATTTCTCTATCTGACTGACTTATTTCACTGGGCATAATACCCTCTAGGTCTATCCATGCTGTCACAAATAAGATTTCATTCTTTTTTATGGCTGAGTAATATTCCATTGTATATATTATATGTGCCACAGCTTTAAAATTTTTTTTTGAAGATTTTATTTATTTTTAGAGAAAGGGAAGGGAGGGAGGAAGAGAGGGAGAGAAACATCAGTGTGTGGTTGCCTCTTGCACGCACCCTGCTGGTGTCCTGGCCCGTAACCCAGGCATGTGCCCTGACTGGGAATCTAACCAGTGGCGACCCTTTGGTTCACAGGCCGGGACTCAGTCCACTGAGCCACGCAAGCCAGGGCTATTTTTTTAGTTTTAGAGAGAGGGGAAGGGAGGGAGAAAAAGAGGGAGAGAAACAGCAGTGTGTGAGAGATACATCAATCAGTTGCCTCTCACAGTCCCGCAACTGGGGACCTGGCCTGCAACTCAGGCATGCGCCCTGACTGGGAATCGAACCCGTGACCCTTTGGCTCACAGGCTGACACTCAATCCACTGAGCGACAGTAGCCAGGCCTGTACCACAGCTTTTTTATCCACTTGTATATTGATGGGCACTTAGGATGCTTCCCTGTCTTAGCTATTGTAAATAATGCTGCAATAAACATAGGGATGCATATATTTTTTCAAATTAGTGTTTTGGGTTTCTTTGGATAAATCCCCAGAAATGGAATTGCTGGATCATAAGGCAGATCCACTTTTAATTTTTTGAGGAAACTCCACACTGTTTTCCATAGTGTCTGTACCAATCTGCATTCCCACCAGCAGTGCCCAAGGGTTCCCTTTTCTCCACTTTCTCGCCATGGTATATCTTCTTTGGAGGAAGGTCTATTTAAATCCTTTGCCCATTAAAAAAATGGGGTATTTCCCTTTTTATTGTTGAGTTGTGGTAGTTTGTTATGTATTCTAAATACTAGACCCTTATCAAATATACGGGAAAAAGTCCAGCCATTGTTAATACAACGAGAACGGTTTGCTCAACATCAGTGTAACCTGGCAGCCAAGGAGAGTGGACTGGAGTGCACACGCATGAACAATGATGACTTCACTACTAGTCAGTGGGGGCAGTAGACACCATTGAGTGAGCATGTGCACTGTGTGGCCATCATATTAAAAATGACTGAGTGAGTAGAGCAATGAATCTGCATCAGATTTTGCATTAAGCTTGAACATTCCTCCATGGAAATTATTTGGATGATTCAGAAGGCTGCAGCTTTGGGTAACTGGTGATTGGCAGCTTCATCACAACAATGTGCCTGCTCATGCGTGCATCTCATACAGAGATTTTTGGCAAAACATGAAATCACCCAGGTGGCTCAGCCCTGCTACAGCCCAGATTTGGTGCCCTGTGACTTCTGGCTTTTCCCAAAACTAAAGTCACCTTTGAAAAGGAAGAGATTTCAGACTGTCAATGAGATTCAGGAAAATAGGACGGGGCAACTGATGGCAATTGGGAGAACTGTGTGAGGTCCCAAGGTGCCTACTTTGACGGGGACTGAGACATTGTCTTACGGGGACTGAGACATTGTCTTACGTACAATGTTTCTTGTACCTTGTATCTTCTTCAATAAATGTCTCTATTTTTCATATTACATGGCTGGATACCTTCTGGACAGACTTGTAAATATTTTCTCCCATTTTGTGGATTGTCTTTTTACTATCTTGATAGTGTTCTTTGAAACACAAAATTTTTAAATTTTTCTTTCTTTCTTTTTTTTTGGTTGCTATGCTTTAGTGTCATATTAAGAAACTATTGCCCAATCCAAGGTCTCGAAGATTTACACCTGTGTTATTTTCTAGGCAGTTTTATAGTTTTTGCTCTTACATTTAGGTTTAAGACTGAATTTAACTACAAAATTAGTCTTAGCTTTACCTTTAAACAATTTTGGATCAGTAAGCATCATTGCCTTTTGTGTGTGTATAACTTTGTCTTTCTAAGGATTTGTTGAGGTTTTTGTGTTTTTATGGGTTTTGGTGTGTTTGTTTTTAGTTTATTTGAATCTACCCACTTTTATACTAAGACCCAGAGATATAACTACATTTCCACTTAAAGTAGCACTTAATAAATTGCTAAGTACAGTATAGAACTCAAGGAAGAAGTTAAATGTTTTGTGGTAAAGAAGGTAGCTTGCACAATTTGAGTGGGAAGATAAAAGAGTGGTCACTTAAAAAAAAAGATTTTATTTATTTTCAGAGAAGGGAGGGAGAAAGAAAGGGAGAGAGACATCGATGTGTGAGAGAAACATCAATTGGTTGCCTCTTGTTCACCCCCCAAATGGGGATCTGCCCGCAACCCAGGCCTGTGCCTGGATGGGGAATTGAACTGGTGACCTTTCGGTTTGCAGGCGGGCACTCAGTTACACCAGCCAGGGCAACAGTGGTCACTTTTAGACCTTAAATTAGTTGAGATTGAATACAAAACTCCTGAGGGGGAAGAGTGTTCTGTTTTGGTAAAATCAAAGGGAGCGCATGTGTGTTCATTGACTGTTCTTAAAACTTGAAATGAAACAAAACAGCAGGAAAAAAGCAACTTTGCAACCTTTCAGTATCTGCTTCCAGTACTGTACACATGTAATCACCGTGGCCGATTCTGTTTGTCCTAATCAGGAAAGGGATTGACAAAAACCACCAGGTGGGGTTACTTTAGCTGTGCCTTTTTAAGGGCAACAGGACCTGGCTATGACTCTGTTAAACAGTCAACCTATTTAATAACTGTGAGACTTTGGGCAAAATCGTCCTTCTTGAGTATGTTTCCTCCTTTGTGCAATAGGGGCTTTGAGAGTGCCTACCTCGTAACATTGTCGAGAGGGTTAAATGAGCGTGCTGTCTGTCTGCGCAAACATTTATTAGTAGCTTTTGTTACTGTTTTCTGGGTTAATGACTGGTTGTGATATTTAAATAATTTGCCAGAAATAAGATTGCCTTCTTTTCTCTTCTCAGTTATCTTCTTGTTTCTCAGTCAGTGACATTTTAACCCCAACTTTAAGAAAGTGGCCATTTTAAATCTTTTTATGAAATGAGTTTTAGTTATTAGCTTGTTCTATTTATATTTAATTCTTATTTCCTTTCTTTGCATAAAGCTAAATTTGATGTAAAAGTGGCCATGCTTCAGGAATCCCAAGTTTATAATAAGACTACGGGGCAACAGTTCTGTTATGAAAATGTGCTTGTCCCAAAGTGGCATGATATATGGACACGGATACAGGTAATAATTTGGGCCCCTGGCAGGGCAGCTTCTCTGACTGTATTAGTGCGTACTTTGACACTCTTTGCTCTGACACATAATTTTAAAAAGTATTATTAACAGCCTTGGTAGAGTTGAGATTATCCTGAATTGTGTTTTCACCAATAAGCATTTATGCCTGCTTTGTGTTCCTCTCTCTGCTCATTTAAGTAGCTTACAAAACTTGACGCTGAGGTAAACTAACTTCCTCCTTTTCCAGAAGAAACTCCTTCTTTCTCTTGCTCTCTCTTCTTTACACACACACCCTACACATCCCTCTCTCTTTAAAGGCCTCCTGCCTTCTTTGACCTGGACACTGTTGCGTGTCTGTCAGGATGTACACTCTTTTGCCTTGCTGCTGCTATTTAGATTCTACACAAGGTGTTTCATAACCCTCCTGAAGTTTCCTCTCGATAGAATGACTTCCGTCTCTTTATTTCATAACACCATGAGACCGGCTGGTAGAGCAAGAGTGTCCGGCCGTAATACAGATTGAATAAAATGAGTCCTTTCGAAAGTGTTGCTCCTGCCACGAGCATAGTTACTGATAAGGGCATTTGTTCCCATCAGAAACATAAGGGTGGGCTTGTGGTGTTTTTTTTTATTCTTTTTTTTTTTTTATTGTCTGATATAAAGATCATATTCCATCTGGGGCAAATTATAACCAACATTTACCATAGTCAGTGATTTGTGACAAAGGATTAAACTTCTCAGCCTGTCATTATGGGAAACATTTTCGGGGCTGTTTATGCCTGGTAATTTTCTTAATATTCCAGACCCTTGCTTTGTATGATCTCTTGTAAATAGCTGTATTGTGGAAGCCTTTTCCTCCCTATGTTCTGGCCTAATGGTAGATTCAGATCATGTTAACAAGACATTCTAACAGCTGCCTCTCTGTTCTGTACCATGTGCAGTGTTTTAGCCGCTGTATCTCTATATTTTTCTCATAAGCCTGGATAACTAGTGTCATTTCCAATTTAGATATTTACTCTAAAGCTTCTATTTTAATTGTGTTTGTGAGAAACTCACCTTGATATTATTTGTGTTACAGATCCGGGTGAACAGTTCCAAAGTGGTACGAGTCACCCAGGTGGAGAACGAGGAGAAGCTGAAGGAGCTGGAGCAGTTTAGTGTCTGGAACTTTTTTTCCTCCTTCCTAAAAGAGAAACTGAATGACACCTATGTTAACGTGGGTCTGTACAGCACAAAAACCTGCCTCAAAGTGGACATTATAGAGGACAACACCACGTACAGTGTCACTGTGACCCGCAGTAAGTCTTACCTGTGTTTTTCTGATGGATGCTACAGTGAGAAGGGACTGAACGCTGGAGGGTGTAATTAGTGAGACAGAGAAGTCAGCCCAAGATAGTTCCATTTTGGTTCTGATTATAACCTGAGCTCCCCACTGCTCCAAACAGTTTAGAGAGACTCCACCCCACACTAAACCTGTTAGGCCTAGAATTGAGACTTCACTTTAGATCATTCTGAGTACCTCCATACCTAGAATAGTGAAGACATGCATTCCTAATACTTCCAGTGTCACTGACCTGGTATTCCCAGTATTGTTGAGTTCCTGCCCTCTGGGCACGCCTAGACCACGATAGATGTCCTGAAATGGACAGGTCTGCGTTTGAAGACATGAATGGTCTACAATAAAAACTGAAGAAAGGTAGACCTGAATATTAATACTTCACAGGTAGAAAGTACTTGTGCAGTGATAAATATCAAGCTCACTGCAGTTTAAGGTTGATTCAGTGGAACCGGGAGTTTTCCCTTCTCCAAATGTCTGAGAAAGTTTCGGCAGATCATTATCCTCTGGAATTCTCTCTGCCTTGCCTCTCCTTCCTTACCACCCAGGGGCCTGGATTGTGTGAGTAGTAGAAATGTTCTTGGGTTTTGCTACAAAATGTTTTCTGCCCCTCTAATTTTCCTAGACTTCCACAGTTCTTTGGTGGTATAGGATTGGCCTGGTTGGGTTCTTTTTTTTTTTTTCTTTTTTTGGTATTCCTTTTACATTTGCTGATCCTTCATGCTCCTGTTCTGTTTGAGGACCTCCCCAAGACTCAGAGCTCTGGAATATGAAAGCTGTGAGGGTGTCTGTGACGGCACTAAGGGTCCTCTGCTTGGGCCTCCTGGGCCTGGGTGAGACGTGTTTGAGGGCAGACTTTTCCAGCACAGTGGTTGTGTAGCGGAGGGAAGTAGATGGTGATGTTGGGCAAGAAAAACAGCCGGTTAGAGAACAGCAGAGAGCCCTGACCCCATGTTCTAAGCAAGTGTGTTAAATCGTAGCCTGTGAGGGACCAAAGGCTTGAAAGCCAGAGTGGTAGAGACCCCTTGTGGGCGAAGCATGAAGTGCTGAGGGCACTATGCCTGGTGCTGTGCAAAACAAAGCTTGGTTTCTTTTAGCCTTGGTGTAGGTAGCCAAAATAAGAATAGCACTTCAAGCAAAGTTCAGGTTAGACAGGAGACCTAATCACACCTTCTCTTTGGAAGGGTGCCCAGGCTTTGTGTGGAATTTGTGATGTTGTTTTGGTGGACTGTTAGCATTTATTTTATTAGCTGACCAACAATGCCAACATTGCCATTTATTCTATATAGTAATTCCCCCTTGTCTGTGGTTTCAGTTACCTGTGGTCAGCCTCAGTTGAAAATATTAAATGGGAAATTTCAGAAATAAAAATATTCAATAAACAATTCATGAGTTTAAATTGCGCCGTTCTGGGTAGCATGATAAAATCTCGCACCATCCCATCTGGACACAAATCATCGCTTTGTCCAGTGTACCCACGTCGGATATGCTGCCCTCCTGTCGGCTACTCCGTAGTGGTCTGGGTTGTCGGCTTGATTGTCGCAGCTGACTGTCTTGTACGGCAGTGCTTGCATTCGGGTCGCCCTTCGCTTACTTAGTAATGGCCCCAGAGCACAAGAGTAGTGATGTTCACGATTGTGATATGCCCACGAGCAGCTGTGAAGTGTTTCCTGTAAGTGAAAAGGGGAAAGTTAATGCCTTAAGGAAAAAAATTGTATGCTGAGGTTGCTAAGAAAAATGGTGAGAACGAATCTTCTATCCATGAAATTGTGAAGGAGGAAAAAGAGTTCCATGCTAGTTTTGTGGTCACACCTCAAACTGCAGAAGTTACAGCCACAGAGCATGTGAAGTGCTTAGTTAAGATGTAAAAGGCATTAAGTCTGTGGGTAGAAGACCTGAACAGAAAACGTGTTTCTGTGGATGGCACTGTGTCACTCCAGCAAATACTGAGACTGTGACGACTTCAGCCAGGAATCCCTGAAACGAATGACCACATTCACTTAAGTAGTAACTTGTAATACAGTCTATTGTTATAATTATTCTATTTAATTATTAATTATTGTTATTCATCTCTTACTGTGCCTATTTGTTTTAAAGAGTTTATTATTTATTTTTAGAGAAAGGGAGAGAAAGAGAGGGAGAGAAACATCAATGTGTGGTTGCCTCTCACACCCCATTTCCCCCCACCCCTCACTGGGGACCTGGCCTGCAACCCAGGCATATGCCCTGATTGGGAATCGAACCAGCGACCTAAAGCCACTGAGCCACACCAGCCAGGGTTACTGTGCCTATTTTATAAATTAAACTTTATCATAGGTGTGGATGTATAAGAAAATACAGTATATCTAAGGTTCATTACCATTCATGGTTTCAGGCATCCACTGGGGGTTGTGGAACGTATACCCCACAGGTGAGGGAGGGCTAATATAATGCATTAAACTGTTTGGTTCCCCTGTTAAGCAGAAGTCTCTGTTTATTTCAGGATTTGACCCCAAACTCTTTCTCGTTTTCCTCCTTGGACTTATGTTATTTTTTTGTGGAGACTTGCTGAGCAGGTAAGTTCCAAGGCTAGAGTGTGGAATGACAAGGCTCAGACCCACCCTGCCTGATTTTTATCATAAAATCTTTTAAATGCTACCATTTCCTTTTGCAGGACCTTAATGGCTAGGCTATCATTTTTGTTTTTGTTTTCTCCTTGTATTGAAGAAGATTGGCAATAATGAAATCCCCCATTAGGTTGACCCATCTTGTCATGAGATTTAGCCAATACATCAACCACTCTTTTTACCATTAGAAAAGAAATAATGTGTTAAGCCCTTCTTATTGTTTTTTAAATTTTTATGTATTGATTTTAAAGAGAGAAGGAGAGAGAGAGAGACATCAATTTGTTGCCTCACTCACGCACTCACTGGTTGCTTCTTGTCTGTGTCCTGACTGGGGATTGAACCTGCAGCCTTCACTTATGGAGGTGACACTCTAACCAACTGTGCTACCTGGCCAGGGCCAAGTCCTTCTTTGTACTGGGCTATATGTTCATATGTTTCATGCCATTCAGAGGTAAAGAGACATTAACCACTTACTCATTTCCTGCCTTTAGGAACCTACTAGCTGAACTAGGTGAAACTGATACATGCAGATATAAAGAAGACATATAGATAACTAAACAAACATTGACCAAAGGTAGAATTAACATTAACTCTGTACACAAGTAAAAGAATACTTGTGGAACAGTGAATGGCAGATTAACAATTGGAGTTCAAAGTTGGGCTGGAGTGCGGTTGGTGGGAGTTGTCCCTGCTTTTGGGGACCCTGAGAGAAACTCACCAAGGGAGGAGTGACTGATGGAAAGAGCCTGGATAAGAGGAAGGAGCTCTCTGTTCCAGGCCCTGTGTTTGGTGTATCCTTCTGGGTAATCCGTTCAGTTCCAGTTTCCACAAGGGACAATGCATTTGTTCCTTTCTTCTCCCCAGAGAAGCTGTACAGTTCCTCAGAAGAAAGATTCTTACTAAAATTTGGATTGGGAGAGGGGCTGGGATGGGAGTGGGAGACTAAGCAGAGTCTTACTATTGGGGTATACTTGAGGGGACCTCCTTGATACTAATCCTCATGATCTGGCAGCAACTATATTGTTCCAGTCTCTTCAGTTTTTTGGCCTCAAGTTTGGGGCAAAAGCTGCTCTCATCTTGTACCTTTTTTCCATCTTTTGGCTGGGACAGTTGTCCTAGTTGGAACAATGCCACGTATGAAGAATACACACTTAGTCATGTAATACATTTTCTCTCTGCAGAAGCCAAATCTTCTACTATTCCACTGGGATGAGTGTAGGAATTGTGGCCTCTCTGCTAATCATCATTTTCGTCCTGTCCAAGTTTATACCCAAGGTGAGTAGCAGAATATTCATGTGGTTAAGATGAGCTTGGGTAGTTGAAGGACGGGCTTTCTTGGAGAGTCTTAGAGCACGGAAAATTGGCTTTGATGGCTCAGTCAATGTCCTACTCTTTCTTGATTCAGAAATGTACTTTCTGTGAGGATACTTGGAGCCTGATTACATACAGACTCTCCCTTTTTATTTAAAAGTCTTTGCTCAGTGGGGGATTAAAGTCTCCTTCCTGTTTGCTTGTTACATAGTCAGGCTTTTAAGTTATTTAGCATCTCATTTTCCCAGTGTTCTTTGCCGACTCTATATTTTAAATATAAAAGAAATCTTTGTAAGAGATATTTTTCAGTAGTTTTTTTTTAAACTGTAGTTCCATTTTGCTTTTATGTATGGAAAGCCTTTGGTAACTTGTTGTTTTTACTTCTACTCTGTCTTAGAAAAGTCCCATTTACATCATCCTGGTGGGAGGCTGGTCCTTTTCGCTGTACCTCATTCAACTAGTTTTCAAAAATTTACAAGAGATCTGGAGGTGTTACTGGCAGTATCTTTTAAGTAAGTGTTGTCAGTTTTGCTTTCTTTTTTATATATTTATAGGCTATTTTAGTTCATTTGATCATGAAATTAACTTTTAGGAGTTTAAAGTCCATGCCATTGTATTAACTTTTAAGAATCTTAGTTCCTCACTTATTTTTAACCCCTCTACAGTTGTTAGCGTCTCTTCAATTAAAATGATTCTGCTCAGGAGAAGACTTGAACTTGTTGATGATGAGTACACCTTTCTTTACACAATAGACATCTTTCTGAAAAACTATAAATTCACTTTATTAATATTTTAAATACAGTTACACTCAGAAATAACTGGTGAATCTGATCTGTAAAGTAAGAACCCTTTGCACAGATAATAACCCTTAATCTCCCTTTGAGAGGTGGTTAACCTGGATTTGCATATATTAGGTTTTTTAAACAGACTATTCTGCTGGAGTTGTTCAGTGTATAGCAGTGCTCCATCTGACCCAATTTGGAACAAGGAAAGATAGAACTTAAAGAGATAAATATATCCGAGTAATGAAAAAGTACGAATAATTGAATAAAGATTTTGTCCATTTTCCTGGTTTAATCGGTGCTATGTGGTGAATTTACCGCTGCTCCCCACACACATTATTTTACTACTTATAGATGAAAAAGAATGTCTTCTGATAACTCCTCTCATAGGCTATGTCGTCACAGTTGGGTTCATGAGTTTTGCAGTCTGTTACAAGTATGGGCCCTTGGAGGATGAGCGGAGTATCAACCTGCTGACCTGGACCTTGCAGCTGATTGGCCTGTGTTTCATGTACCTGGGTATCCAGATCCCACACATTGCCCTTGCCATTGTCATCATTGCACTGTGTACCAAGAACGTGGAGTATCCTCTTCGGTGGCTGTACATCACCCACAGGTGACTGAAAGGCAGAGTAACTACTGAAGTGTGCAATGTGTGATGCCATTGCAGCAAGGGGACACAGAGGTGCTGACCTCAGAGCCTGCTTTCTGATGGATGTTTGTTGTATTATTGCTTCTGTTTTTGTTCTTCCTCAGTCTCTCTCTTTAGAATCTTTTTAGGCATTTTTATCATTTCTAGTCATTTTATATAAAGTAAAAGTGTCCAGTAAGGCGTCATGTGTTCCTATTACCACTAGGTGGTGCAAAAGATACTACTTTTCTATCAAATGTTTCAGGTCACCTGGTTTCAGATAACTTCCCATGGCTCACAGATTGCTCTGGGGACCCTGGTCTTAACACAAGGGTAGCTCATGCATGTGATCGCCTCGCATAGTGAGTGCGGACGGTCTGAGGCTGTCAGTGGTGGTTCTGCTGCAGATAGTCAGGTGTTACCTCCAGTTTGGGGAACCAAGTTTATGGGCCACAATCTTACACCATCATTTTTTGGTCATTTTCCCCATTTTTTGAAAATAAATGCTTTACCATTTATTGAAAAATACGTGAATTTATTTATATTAGTGAATAATATTGACTATCCTGACTGGTCACTCATAGTCTGACAAGTCATGTCAAGAGTACATGATGACTAAAGGTATCTGTGCAGGAAAGTGGGACTTTAAAAAAAGAAGTGGGACTCTTGAAAGTTCAGGCTGTCTGCCGACAGCTTGGTCCCCTGAAGGGAGCTAGAGCTCAAGTGCGTGCAGATCGCTGGTTAATGACTGACGGTGTTGTTTTGGTGAGTGCAGAAAGATGTGTAAGGCAACAGAAAAGATTGCCCCCCCTCGTCTCCTGACAGAAGAAGAGTATCGGGTACAAGGAGAGGTGGAGACCCGAAAGGCTTTAGAGGAGCTTCGAGAATATTGTAACAGTCCAGACTGCTCTGCTTGGAAGACTATTTCTCGAATCCAGTCTCCAAAGAGGTAAACACTTGGCCAGACATGCCAAGCATTTGTCAGGGTGATTGTGATCTTGAGTTTTAACCAAATCCTACTTCTAGGTAATCATTTTGTATTTGTGGCTTCATTTTCCTGTTCGTGTATGGGTGGTCAGGAGGAGGGTGTGTATATCATCATACGTTAAATAGTAGCCTGTCTTTTGGTTCCTCGAGGAACCATGTTCTCTGGCTTTGATTGTAGCATGGAGATGAGGAGACTCTACTACCATGTCAGGACTTCCCTCTGAAAGTATTGCATTGCTCTTTGAGGGGTGTGTTCTCTCTTTGTTTGCAGGGGAGAGGGGTGGGATTTTTTTTTTCCTTTTTATTTGGGAGCAACTCTGCCAATAAGTATATGAAGCTTTCATGTGGAATCCTGATGGCATAAAGTTTATAGGACCATAAACATGAACGAAAGTGTAATGACCCTTCGTCCTTTCTTATCAGGATTACAGATGGCTAAGGGAACCTTGACACCCCATAACTAGGAAGGATAGAATGCTGCTTATTAAGCAGGATGGACCTTCAAGGGAAGTTGGCCTATGACCCCAGCTTTCCTTTTCTCCTCGTTTCTTGCTTTCATCTACTTAACTGCCAGAGTAAGGACAGGGAGGGTGTCTAGACTCAGTACAATTTGAGCATGTCAAGGGTTTCAATTTAGTCTTATTTTGAAATAAAACCAGAAAGGACGGAAAGTTTCTAATGAATATTATCTTCTGTCCTCCAGGTTTGCTGACTTCGTGGAGGGCTCTTTTCACCTCACCCTAAATGAGGTTTCTGTTCACGAGCAGGAGTATGGATTGGGGAGCATCATTGCCCAGGATGAAATCGATGAAGAAACGTCCTCCGAGGAGGGGGACTCAGACTCTCGGCACTGCCCGATCACACAGAACAGCTTTCTGAGCTAGGTGGCCGTCAGTTATTTTCACACGGACTGGCTTGGCCCGCGGAGGCCTGTGTCGCACTTGCTGTGCAATTGCTTCTCAACTCTTTGAAGCAGAATGAGGTCGTGCAAAAACTCCCTCACTGAAATCAGAGGTCTGAGTAGGCCTCCTTCTGAAAATGATCTTGGTGGTCTCTGCGTGACCCCCTGGGGAAGGAGAGTGGATAAAGCAGTGAGTGCTTCCCGTTGGTTAAACTATCAGCTCACCTTTCACGTTCCCAGAGGACCTGGATGCTCACAACGCGGATGGCTTTGTGTCTCCTGTCCGAGAGCTGGTGCAGCCGTGGCATTTCTGCCGCCGTGCCTGGCACTCAGAACTGAGCACTGTCACTTGGGCTTATCTTCCAGGGAGAAATCCACAAATCTGAGCCTCCTTCACTTCTGGTTTTACTTCAGAATAATCTTTGTTTTAAGAGAAAAATGGATTTTTATTTGCTTGTCTTATTTTTTAAACAAATATATACATATAGTTTTAATTTCTTAAAATGTAGGGAACTCATGTTCTAGAACCAGCAGGTGCTCCAGAGTGATGAGCCCCATAGGCCGCTACATACTTACTAATATGGGTTACCCGTCAGAGCCCAGAAGCTGTTGTGTTGAGCTTTGAATTAGTTCTCGTGTGTATGACATTCCAAGTCCTGCTTGCTTTTAGGAACATGCCTATGGGCTCTTCTGTAGGGGAGGCCCGTTGGGATTTTTATTAATAGTCGACTTTCAATTCCATCTTAAAAACAGATTTGCATTCTTCCCTTCCCATTCCTCCTAGCTTTCTTTGCCTTTTCAAGAAGGGTCTATTTCCATACCTGTGAAGTTATGTACAATTCAGAGTTTGTTTCATTTCTCATATTCTCTTCCCCTTGGTTTTTAGCATTATTCCTGCTATTTAGAAGCAATCTTATTTAGGGAATTTAAGTGGTTTTCTCAGGTTCTCCATTTTTCTTGTCAGTGAGTCACATGTCTTTGAGTTGCTATGGAAGCAGGAAACTTACCCTTTTCCTTTGCTTCCTTTGCCTGCCCATTCTTCCTATTCTTTTCTGTCTTTCCTTACCATCCATACCCTTCCCCCAAGAAACCTGGCTAATTTTGTAAGCTCTGAAACTCTGAAGTTTCTTGACACAACATACAAGCCGTAGCCATGTAGCTGCCACCGTACATTGCCAGGAAGTAGACCCTCGGGGTGCTCATTTAGCCACCAGGGTTAGACACATTTTTCCAGGAATTTGTTACACTTGTTTGCATTTCCTGTCTGACCAGAGAGTCATGCTACCTTTTGTTACAGTGGCATCAATTTCACATTCTCTTGCCATTGGAAACTACCCTTGTAAACCAGCAAGGCCACTTATGAGGGAGCAGATTTCCAAGTTTCTGTCATTAGCTGGTTCTGTCTTTGTGATCTTCACCCTCATACCTTGAAAAAGGCAGTGATTACTCTGGCTGGGAAGATAGACACTGATGGTAAGAGCACAGCGTTAGGCTTGCTGGGTCACCATGGTCAGAGACAATTTTTTAAAAGTCTTAATGACTCCTTCAGACCAGCCATTTAGCAGATGGCTTAAAAGGCCCTGGGCTCCATTGCTGACTTCCAGCATGTGGCCAGTTGATTATTTGCAACGGTGTTTCCCGTAGCTTTGAACTGTCCTAAAGTGACAACTGCCTTGATTGGCAGCAGATAGACATAGAGTAGAAAGTGAAAAATACAGTTTTGGGGCAGATGCTAGCTATGGGTTAAAGTTGCAGAGTAAGGGAGCTTTATACTGGGAAACCTGTTCCTTTGTGAGTTATGTATGTGGTAAAATGTTATCCCTCTACAAAGAACTGTTAAGACCTCTGGAATATACTATTTTTGTCCTCGTTTACAGAAATTGAGGCCTAGGGTATTTGAGCATAAGTTGATTTGAAAAAGTAATGCAGCTGTACAAGTAAGTCTCAGATTCCCTGGAAACTTCGGTGCCTTCCCCCAAACAGCTACTTAGGGAGGGTAGTAGCTTGCCCAGGGGTTTTTTCCTGACTCATGTCTTTATTTCAGTGAGAAAGCATTATGGGTTAGGGAAAGATTTTTCTCTCTTTATGTTTAGTAAATCCCTTGTGAAATAAAGTTTCCACATCTCAAGACCAGCTTTTTCACTGTGTTTGAGTTTGGGGTGAGTGAAATCAAACTCAGTTCATTACTTCCTGTCTGAAAGCTGGAGACTGAGCTATAGGCAGTGGAGATGACATTGGGTCCCGAAGCCTGAGAGCTGCTCCCAGACAGTGAGGCCAGTGCCTGTGGAGTGCTGTGCGTCCTCGTCCTGCCTGCCTGTGTGGCTCTGCCCTCGGTGCTTCGGAGCCTCCGTGCGCTCAGAGGCGGCCTAACCAGTAAACCTTGCGAAGCTGCTTTTGTCTCCCTCTTGGCCACTTAGTCTGCTGGCTCAGTCGTTAGTTGAAGCCTCCGTTTAATTTTCTCTGGCAGTTACAGCTTTTGCATTTTCAGCAGTCTCATCTCAGACTGATCCCATCAGGAACTATTGAAGGGATAACGATGGAGCGAGCAAGACATGGAGCCACGTCTGCTGCCGTGTCAGCATCTTACTCGGCAAATATGAAGCTGTCAGTTGGCCCAAGGGCCTAGGGACTCCTCGGCATCGGAAATCTATTGCCTCTAATCGGCCCGACTGAGTCGTGCAGGGCATGTCTCTCATTGATGGGAACACAGGAGCCGCCTGGCCCAAAACATTTCCCCTTCACTTTCCACTCAGATGGCTTTCAAGAGACCAATGACCAAAAGTAAGGAAAGCTTAGCAACTTTGGTATTTTCTGAGAAGACATTTCTGTCGGCCACTTCATCTCACCAAAACTAATTTATTTCTGCCCCCAAATTCATGACTTTTATGTCTAGTACAAAGGAGAGTTTGCCGATAATAGTTCCATTATAGTCCCAGTGTTGCATTTCGTGCTGGTGCGCCCCACTCTAGGGCCTAGCCCTCTTCATTAACTGTTCCCTTCCGTCTAATCTCTGCTGGGCCTACATGACGGGATTTGATGAACAAAAGGACCCAAATAGGCCAGGTAGCCCCTCCAGAGCCTGACAAAAGGCTTGGGACTGGATTATGCAATTGCCCTCGATCTTTTTGTTGTTCCAAAAAAAGGGGTGGGTTCAGATGGTTGCCTGCGTAAAAGTGGTTCCTAGTGTGTACTCATAACTTTTCTCTGAGTTGAGCAGTGCAAGTTGAAATAGGAGGAAAGGAAATTAAATGTCCTTCTTGTATTCCTTTGGTATGACATATGAGGTGATAACCTATATTGAAATGCCAAGAATTTTATCTGAACCGAGGAGAGGACAATGACAGATCTGTTATGCCTTACTGTTACATTGGCACTGGAACCAAGTAACGAACATAAAAACAGCCATTGTACAAGGCAAATGCACCTAAACCTTTTGCTTCTGTTTTGATGTAGTAGAAATTATTTTCTTAGGGAAACCTATGCAGTTGTGACCCAGTGGTGTCTCTTGCTAACTTAACTTAGGGATTCAGTTACTGTTAAGTTGGACTCTAAGGGTGTTCAGTGCCTTATGTGACAGGAGCCAGAGCCTACTGGGAACAAACAATGCAAGTTCACGTGAATGTCAGTGCACAGCGTTAGTGAGGAGGGGATGGCACACAGCCTCCCAGAATGTGGGGCTTTGGGTTCCCACACCCCCACTCACGTGTGTCATCTTCCTCTTCACACTTTTTTAATGATCTGTACATTTTTATTAAAACCAAGTGGCTTAAAAAGTGAATTTCATAATGGCTTTAAAGTTCATAAAATGCTTCTTCTCTGTCAGCCAAAGTGTTCAACAATGCAGTTCTCTCTTCCTGCTGTATGAGGCGAACGCCCCCTTTTTGGTGTGTGCACAAAGTTTCCCAGATGTCCTCCCCACTGGGCAATAGTTTGAAAATGGTGAAATCACCGTCACTGAACTTGATCAGGATATGGGTAACATTTTTATCACATTAACATAATTTTATCACATTAACATAACAGAAAACTTGTAATGTCTTCGCACTCTTATGGCCTGCAGTCGCCACGGTTTCCCATGGTGGTGAACTGCAGGGGTAAGGAATTACTGGGTAAGTTTTAGCTTGTGGGAAATGCCTTAGTGTTATTTAAAAATATTTAAAAAAAGATTTTCATTTATATTTAAAATAAATGTTCTTGAATGTTTGAAAAGAACAAAATGATCAGGGATGGCTCTTTGTCCTGGGTCTCATTTTTACCCTTTTCTGTAAGTAAAAATATCAATGTCATATATTTTTTCACTTTTATTGTACAAGTTTGTAAGTAATCCCAATTTTAATAAAGTTTATAGACTCTATAGTGGTTTCTCTTAATAAACATGCACTTTTCTTGTTTGGATTTCTTGTTTGCAGGTGGTCAGGGATTAGCTCCCCACTTTATCTTTTCAGCGAGATGGCTCGCCTGCCGTCTGGGTCCTGACCACTGCTCCCCGTCCTGGGTCTGTCGTGCACCACTTCCTGCCCTGCACTGGGTGATTTCCCAACATGCCAGGTCTCTAAGGGTTTTTTTTAAATTTTTTTAATTAAGAGAGAGAGATTGATTGATTTGTTGTTCCATTTATTTATGCTTAATAAATAGGCCTCTCAGGTATTTTTACAGAGGTTGTGCCATTGTGTTGTCTCCTAGAAAAACAACGTATAGGGTACTCCTGGTCCAGGGAGCCACTCTGTGCTTTAGTTCTTTCTCATCTTATTAAAGATGGAAAGTGTTTTATTTCTGCACTGGGGTGAGGGGAAGACGTAGATCCAGCTGCAAAACGCCCGCCCAGAACTGTCGGGTGGAGGAGGCAGCAGTGCCCTCTTATGTCTGGGCCCAGCGTCTGTAGTAGGAGTCTGGTGCCTTTCATTTTTATGTTTTGCCTTTTTTTTTTTCTTTTCTGGAAATCTGTTACAGCATTTGCATTAATTCTGTGCCTGTCTTCTCTCATAGTCATTTAGATGACATGCAGATTCATTGTCCATTTTTCAAAGATGATGAAAGAGGAAGAAAACAGGGTGCAGACCATATGTAAATTTATGTAGATTAATGCACACTAATGGCATCTGGTCCTCTGCCTCTATAACTATACCAGGTAAATAAGAGACACGGGTGATCATTAATAGCTGAATTAACAAAAACTTAAAGCATAACTGCCAGGTGTGCTACATCATAGGGTTTGAGGGAGGATTTTTTAAAAATTGTTTAAAACAGTTCTTCTCACACTTTAATGTGTCAGAAACATCTGAGGAGCTTGTTAAAGTGCAGACTTCTGATTCAGTAAGTCTGGGTTAGGGTCCAGGATTCTGCATTTCTAATAAACTTCTGGGCGATTCAGGTGCTGCTGGTCCGTGGACCACCTCCTGAGTGGCCAGAACGGAAAGCACCGACGGTGTCGCTTGACACACCGTAAGTACTTGGTCTGTGTTCCTGATTGACACTAGGTAGTTCGTGAGAGACAAGAGGACCCTCTACCACCAAATAAATTCACCGTATTGAAAACTGTGTTTTTATTGAGTAACATCTTTTAAAAAGTGAATATCCCTGGGAGGACTAATAAATGTGAATTGGTTTAGTCAGATGGCTGGCCTCCACACTCTGTCAGAAATCAGCACTAAAGGAATTATAAGTTGCTTTTTTTATTTGCCAGCTCTATTGAGGCACAATTTATATAGAATAAAATTCACCAGTTTTAAATTTAGCTGAGTTCTGGCTAATGGAAATAGTTGTAACCATCCGCACTATCACAATACAGAGCGTTTCCATCACCCCCAGTAATTCCCTCATGCCCCTACACAGACTAGGAATTTTCACGGGGGGGAAGAGGAAGGTGATTTTAGAGTCTGATGGAGGAAGACCAGTAAGCTCCAGTTGCTTCAGTTTTGTCTGGGAAACAGGAGAGCACACCCCCACCCCATTTTTCCCCTTCACCTCGGAAATGCTTTGACAGACCATAAAACCCTAGCTGACTTGGAGGTCTATTTTATAGCTTGTTAATTTCGAGTGACTCATTCATCCCAGTTTGCTCAGAACTTTCCTAGTGTTAGCACTCAAATTTCTACATCCAGAGAGCTCATCTTAGGTTCCGGACACACCAAGACGGTTGTGCACCCTAGCTTGTTTCTAAGCCTAAGGTTGCCACCTCATTTTGAAGTCACTTCCTGCCCTGGCGGTGTGGCTCGGTTGGAGCATTGTCCCTTAACCAAAAGGTTGGGGGTTTGATTTCCGGTCAGGGCACTTACCTAGGTTGCGTGTTCAATCCCTGGTCCAGGCATGTATGGGAAGGAACTGATCGATGTTTCTCTCCCTTCTCTCCCTTTCTCTAAAAAACAATGAAAAAACGTCCTCGGGTGAGGATTAAAAAAAAGGTCACTTCTCTTGTGAGCCCATAGTAGGCACTCAACAAATGAGTGAATGGATGGACACAGATAAATCCCAGTTGTAGGTGGCTACAAATTCCTGGCTTGGAAGACAGGGGCCCTGGGTTCTGGCCCCACCTCGGCTGGGTTTGCAGTGGCGTAATCCTGGGAAAGTGCTTTCTCACTGTAGTTCTGCTCAGCCGTTTCCTCCACTGTAACAGAGGGTTCTTCAGTCATGTTTACCTCTGACACTGTGGTGCTGCTCTACCTTTTCCCCTCTCCATATACATGTATATAAAACCAATAAATTATGAAAGGGCAGGTTGATAATGGAACTGCTGATGGGCCAGGCTTATGCAGAGTGCTTCTGTGAAGCACTAGTGTTTGGACCTTGAACCAAGCAGCTGTGACTGCAAGTTGGAGAATCAAGTTTCTATCCTCAGTTAAGTGTCTGTAATAACCTAATTGCTCCTTGTGCATGCCTCCTGGGAAGGAGAACAGTGGGCAGAGGGAGCCTGTTGTTCAGTAATTGTCCTGGGTGGGTGAGAGGATACCCTGGAAAATCGGATTTTATAAGCTTACCTATTGGAGGCAGGTATTTCCAGCTGGGCAAATATCCAGGAAATATTACCTCAGGGTCTTTCTCAGTATCCCAGCACAGAAGGATTAAAATTAGAGACCAGGACTGGCCTGGACCCTGCCTTAGGGCTGGGAAGCAGCGTTCTGTTCCTGGTTCTGTCTTTGGAACCACAGGCACGTTGTGTAAGCTCTCTGAGCCTCAGTGTTTGCCTCTAATTTTCTTTTTCAATGGAGTGTCTGTGCTGCCTACCTCACAGGGCGGTGTGATTCAATGTGATGATGCAGGTGGGCGTTGATGAACTTGATGTCTATACAAATGTCAGGTGTTATTGTTAACTTTAGTTTTTATATCTGTATAATGGGGTTTGATTCATGGTGGGGGTGTGTGGAAAGGAATTTGGAGATTTTGTCTGCTTAGTTCCCCAAGTAACGTCATTGACACCCCCTGACTTTCAATAAGACAGGAAGGGTAGGTTTGAGGGAGGTGCTGATGCTTTGTTAGGAAGACACCCAAGCCTACTTTCCTCCTTGAAAAAATTTTGACTTTTTGGAAAAGCTTGTCCTTGGTTATAAGTTCCACTCCTGCTCTCAATTCCAAATTTTGGGGACAACGGCACAAGACGTCTACTTGAGCTGCTCAGCTAAGGCCAGCCAGGTGCCCTTTCCTTACCAGAGGCGCTGGGACTGTCTCCCTCCTGTGCTCAGGCTTGTGAAGGGTTAAGTGAGCCACACCCGCAGCAGGAACAGCCTCGGACTTTGTGCTGAGCAGTCGGCTCTGGCTTCTGGTCTGACTGACACGGAGCCCTTGCTGGAGAAGGCAGCACAGAGGAAGGTCAGAAGGAAGAGTGGACACTGGCAAAAGGAGGGCAGCCTCTTTCCTGGTCTTCCGACACCATGGACAGCTCCTGTTAACAGAGGCACCTCTCCAGTCTTGGGGCTGGGCATCCTATGCGCCCTTCCTGTCAGATTGGGATTTCATCCCCCATCCTCCAAGGGACAGTGAAGTTACACCCTAGTTCCCGTGTTGGGTGAGTCTAGTCTTGACCTGTCACTGCTCTTTTTCATCGTGGGGCACTCACCTAGGGGCTGTTTCCTTTACCCCTTCCCTGCCCCCAACCAGTCATATGTCCACTACCCTCAAATCCAAATTCAAAGAAGATGCCTTCTCCTAGCCCTGCTTCAGCTTCTCACCCTTCCTTGCCAAGTTACTTTACCACTTAACTTTTTTTTTAACCTGGGAAATCTGAGATAAAAATAGTACTGAGTTCATGGGGATATTGTAAGTATCGAATGAATGAATGTATGTATGGTATTTAGAACCCTACTGGGATCACTACGTGATTGCCAGGGACTGCTGCCAGTGTTCGTATTGCTCCCTTCGCTGTGTCTTTCCAGGAAGTGACAAGTGCTCTTCTCCGGGAGCTGGGGAAAGCAGCGTGAAGGGAGAAGGCAGCCTGCCTTCCCTTCTTGCTCCATCTTCCCTTCCTGCTTCCTTCCCCTCCCCCACACAGATCCAGCATGCAGAAGAGGAGGATGTGGCTCTTTAACTCCTGTAGGGAGTGGCATTGACCATTGTACTAATAATTCTGTCCTGTACCAGGCCACCCCGCCTACTCAGTCCCACAGGAGGAGGGCTGGGCTTCCTCCTTAGGGAACACCTGCTCTGTGCCCGCTGCGTGGGCCCAGGAAATAGGCTGAGGCTCCCTGTGTCTCCAACTCTGCTTCTCTGTGCTTATTCCCACCAGCTGCTAAAAATCTGGATGTTCCCCTCTGAAGTCTAGGCTGGGTGATAGGAATTCATGTAAAAGCTGGAAATAGAAAAATAGGGACAGAAGTGTAGGCACAGCCACAGGTCCTGACAGCTACTTGATTGTTGGGGAAACAAAGCTTGTTTTATTTTCTTCAGGGTATTCCAATCTTTCATGGAGGACCACCTGCCTCTGTCCTCAAACTCATCACCTCATCTGGCCCCCATTTAAAAAATGACTCACGGTAGCAAGGAGAGGCGGGGAGAGACCTTTGGAAGAAGTTTTGAATGGACATGGGTGGGTTGGGTGGCTGAAGTAGGGACTGTGGGAGGTAAGGGGTTGAGGAGGAAAACTGGGGACAAGGATCAGAGAGCCTAGACCCTGGCCAAGGCCTCAGTGCTGGAGGGAGAGAGCGTTCGATGACTGGCTGTGGCACAAAGCTCTGCTTGTCCTGTCCTCCCCAGCCCTCTCTCTTGCAAGCACAACTGTGCTTCCCCAGCTGCCACCTATGATGCCTCCCTTACCCTGGTGGTCAGGGGCAGGTGGTCCCGTCCCATACCTGCCCTGTTCCCACCAACCCTGACCCAGGGAACAGAGGATTCCCCCACCTCCTGCCAGGTTTTCTGCAGCCTCCCATAGTTGTCCTGGGCTAGTCCAGAGGCCTCTGGGTTGGGATCTCTCTGAGGCTGGACCTGGGGTGGGGAGGGGAGCAAGGCTCTCTCAGGCCCTTCTGCCTTCCTCCTCTAGTTACTTGTTTCTGAAGCTGAGAAGACATCAGCAAACTGTCTCCCTTACTCTCAGGATCCATAGGCCCTCTGGACATGACTCTCCTAGAAGGTTCCATAGGGGTAGAGGACCTTGTGCTCCTGGAACCCCTGGAGCAAGAGTCTCTGCTCAAGAACCTCCAGCTGCGCTATAAAAACAAAGAGATTTATGTGAGTGCACGTGGTTGCCCTGACTGTGGGTGTGTGGTAAGGGTTTCACATGCTCCCACTCCCCCAACCCCCTCACTTCCTTCACCTTCTTTTCTGGCTGCAGACCTACATTGGGAACGTGTTGGTTTCAGTGAATCCCTACCAGCAGCTGCCCATCTATGGCTCAGAGTTCATTGACAAATACCGGGACCACACCTTCTATGAGCTGAAGCCCCATATGTGAGTAGAGAGAGGGACCAAGGAAAGGTGATGCATGTTCCTGATGATGAGACATCCTAATTTCCTCTATCCTTTCTCCTGAAGGAGGTTCTCCAGTTGCTCCTTCTTCCCCTGGCCCTCTGGAGGCCCCTTCCTAGGCCTGTCACTTGCCTCAGAATTAGAGGGTAGATGACTTTGGAGGCTGGGGATTGAGAGAAAGACAGTCTCTTGGACTGGCCCCACTTCAGTCACTACCCACTTCTTCCCCCCAAGCTATGCCTTGGCCAATGTGGTGTACCAGTCGCTGCGCTTCCGGGACCAAGACCAGTGTATCCTCATCACGGGCGAGAGTGGAGCCGGGAAGACTGGTGAGGCTCCTGGCTGGGGGAATCACCACTGGAACTACCCCCTGTCTCTTTCCAAGCCATGCCTAGTCCTGCCCCTCTCCCACCTCTGAAATTCCCTCTTGGTTTTTCTGACTCTGAGGGGGTCTGAGGTGCTGGTATGAGGGAAGTTAAGGAGGGTAACGTGGAGATCCACGTAAGGGCTTCTCTTGCACAGAGGCTAGTAAGCTGGTGATGTCTTATGTGGCTGCCGTCTGTGAAAAAGGGGAGCAGGTGAACTCTGTGAAGGAGCAACTGCTTCAGTCAAACCCAGTGCTGGAGGGTGAGAATTCCAGGCTCTGCCCTGTACCGCCACCCTGTCACCCCCAGAGTCACTCAGCCCCAGACCCTCTTCCCCGTTGTTCCAAAACCACTGTTCTCATTCAGCCCGAAAAATCTGAGTTGGCACAGTGGCGGGAAGACCTTCCTGCTTTTCCTTCTCTAGAGTCCCTCTTCTCCCCTCTGCCACCTCACTGCCCCTCTCCTCCTCTCTGCAGCTTTTGGCAATGCCAAGACCATCCGCAACAACAACTCCTCTCGGTTTGTGAGTGACCATCATCTCCCCAGTCTGGGAGGAGAGGGTGTTGAGGATCGAGGGGGGGTAGTGTGCCCCTGGCCCTCTCTGAGCAGGGGGGTGACAAGAGGAGGAAGCAAAGTCTCTCTCTTTCTGGTCTCTGAAGGGAAAATACATGGATATTGAATTTGACTTCAAGGGATCTCCCCTCGGTGGTGTCATCACAAGCTGTACGTACCTCCCCATTCTGCTTACCGCCTCCCGCTTCCACGGGCCCCACAGTGTCCCTTCTTGCTAATCCGCTGCTGTAGGTCGGAGGCCT
This sequence comes from Macrotus californicus, assembly GCA_007922815.1. Classification (NCBI taxonomy): domain Eukaryota; kingdom Metazoa; phylum Chordata; class Mammalia; order Chiroptera; family Phyllostomidae; genus Macrotus; species Macrotus californicus. The sequence continues at coordinate 241,840 of VMDR010000301.1, forward strand.
ATTAGCCTGCCAGACTTCCCAACCACTAGGAACACCAGGGATGGGGGCAGAATTAGAGGGAAGCTGAGGTACCTCCCAGACCCTCGGGACATTATTTTCTAATTCTCTGCCAGACCTGCTTGAGAAATCCCGAGTGGTGAAGCAGCTCAAAGGAGAAAGGAACTTCCACATCTTCTATCAGCTACTGGCTGGAGCAGATGCACAGCTACTGAGTATGTGCCTGCCCCAGACATGCTCGGCCACCACTCAGTCCCCTCTGGGCCTCGCAGCCTCGTTCCTGGAGCCCTCAGATTCCTCCTTCCTGCATTCCTCATCTGCATGTCACCCACCATTGTTGGAAACAAATCTTGTGACCTCTGTGCTCTCTTCCTTGAGCTTTCTTACCTCTTCACTGCTCATATTCCTCTGTCTCACCTGGGTTCCTCTTTTCCCAAGCTGGCTTCAAAAAATGGAGCCCTCATTTCCATCTGCCATCCTTTTCCATCTTCAATTAAAGGGATTTTATTGATAGTTCGACAGGAAATTAAGCAGGATGTTGCAAGTGTTCAAGAGCTTTTGATGAGCTTTAGGTGAAGTTGTCCAGGGTCCGCGTCTGCCTCACCCAGGACCCTGTCCTTGAGTTCTTCTTCTTAGATCTACGCAGGGTCCACTCACTCATTCATCAAACATCTCGTGAACATTTGCTATGATTGAACACAGGATATAGAGTTGAGTAAGATGTGGATCCTGTCCCTTGAGGAACTTACAGTCTCCTAGGGATGACAGATGTGTGAACAGACCCACTGCGACTAGTGTGATCAGCACCTATAGACCTGTGCCGATGGCTGTGGGAGCAGAAGGTGTGGGGCGAGCTTCCTTGTCCCGGAGCAGAGCCCATCCCAGCCTGAGTGCTGCACTGGCCCGAGGTGGCTCTGGGCGGGCAGCACTACAGGGTCTGGTGAGATCAAAGGCCCTGTCAGAGTTTGCCTCCCAGTCCCCCCTCTAGCTGTCAGCCCTGTGGGTATCTGGCCCCTGAGGACCTGTCCCTTTGGTTTCTGGTTATTCTGTGCTGGGTTGTGCCTGTGTCTTCTTTCCCTCTCTGGCAGATCTCTGTGGTTCAGGAGCCCCCACAGGTCTCATCCTCTCCTGGTTAACAGTCTTGACTGTGTTCGATGTGTCTGAATCACAGGCACTAGTGCCTTGTTCTGGCTGATTCTGTCACTCACTGGTTTAAGTTGAGTCCAGGCAGGGCCTCCCTAGTGTCATCACCCCAGGGCCTTTCTGACCCATTCTCTGTTCAGACGTCCCTCGTTAGCAAGCTTTGCTTTCAAAATTGTGTCTGGGGAGAAGCAGCCATTAAATTCTAGTTTGAGAGATACTCACTGAATCTCAGGTCATTTGAATAACAGATCACTGATGTCCCTAAAGCTGCTTGACTAACCCGCTCCTTCCCATCTCAGGCAAACAGCTCTGATTATCCCCTTGATTCACTTATTTAAAAGAAAAAAGTTCCTGTGAGCCAGCCAGGTATACAGAATATGGAGACGAAAAACACAGTCCCCACACCCAGGCTGCCCACCTGCGGGGGAGAGAGAAACAAAACCCAGCACGTGTGGTAGGAGCTGGGACAGAGACTCACCGTGGGGGCACACAGAGAGTCACTTGGCCCGGCCCCGCCACACTAGGGAAAACCTTCCAGAAGAGGGTCGGGGTCGGAACATAGAACCTGCCACTTTGTCAGTGCTTAGTGAAAAAATAATGAATGTACCAACAAGGGCGAGGGGTTGAGCCTGGGGCGGGTGTGAGATAGTTCTCACCTGTCTTTCCTTACCTTCATCCTCCTCATCCTCTGGAGTCACTGCGACCACAGCAGTATAGGGAGGGAGGATTGTTTGTTTTCATTGTTTAGAACCCTGAGGGTGGGAATGAGAGTAAAATGAAGCTTTTCTTTCATAAAATTTGGGAGGAAACCCCAGTAATTACCAACACCTAAATCCTAAATACCACTTAAAAATTTAGTCTATTATAGGAATTAATGGTTCCAAAACAAAGGAGGCAAGGGAAGAAACTAAAACAAAAATTCTTTGAATAAGTGAACGAACTAACCTAGGGCAAGGCTGGAGGGCTTGAGAGAGCCGTACCCTAACTCTCTCCCTGCACGCTGGCCCTCCCAGAGGCCCTGAAGCTTGAGCGGGATACAAGTGGCTATGCCTATCTGAGCGGGGAAGTGTCCAGAGAGGATGACATGGACGACGCCTCCAACTTCAAGGCTATGCAGGTGGGTGCCCAGGGTGGGGTAGGCTTGGGCCCTTAGGCCACCCCCTGAGCCCAGGCTCTGGCTCTGAGAAGGGAGGCATTGGACCGGCACTGCAGTTCAGTCCTGATTTCCACTTTCTCCCTAAGAGTGCCATGACTGTGATTGGGTTCTCGGAGGAGGAGATGCAGTGGGTGCTGGAGGTGACGGCCCTGGTGCTGAAGCTGGGGAACGTGGAGCTGTCAAACGAGTTCCAGGCCAACGGGATGCCAGCAAGTGGCATCCGTGATGGGAGAGGTCTGCAGCCTCCTGCTGAAGTCCCTACCCAGCTCCCTGAATCTCCTGCTGTCCTTCCACCCTCTCGAGCATGATTAACTTCTCTCTGATTTAGTTCCACTCAGCCTGCTCCTGAGTTCTACCCCAAACATACTCATTGAGAACTCCCAGTAAGGCACATGGGAATGAGAGTTCGAAGTCTGATAGATGTAGGTTCTGAGACCAATCTGAGTCTCAGTTGATTTTTGCAGAATGGAGACAATTACACCTATTTCAGGAGAATCTCCAAGTAGATAAGGAATATCAAGTTGCCAGATCTCCCTTTCCTCCTCCTCCTCCCAGATCTTCTTCAGGTTCGTGTTCTGAATTGGCTGCAGGGACTTCTCCAGCAAGACTCGGGGACACCAATCTCCCAGCAATTTCACTTACCAGCCCTTCCCCTCTCCCCAGGAGAAAGCCCTCTCTCAGGCTGTGTTGTGTTGCCCCATCACCCCAGGTATTCGGGAGATTGGGGAAATTGCGGGTCTGAATTCAGAGGAACTAGAGAGAGCACTGTGTTCGAGAACCATGGAAACCACTAAAGAAAAGGTGGTCACCGCACTGAATACCGTCCAGGTAAGGGGCCCTATGGAAGGGGCTGGTTCTGGGGCTGCTCTGAGGCTGCCACACTAACCCGTTGGCCTGCCCTGTAGGCTCAGTATGCTCGGGATGCTCTGGCTAAGAACATCTATAGCCGCCTCTTCAACTGGATAGTGAACCGAATCAATGAGAGTATCAAGGTGAGAGACTGCCGTTCTCCCTCAGCACTCTGCTGCCTGCCTCATTGCTCTCGCCCTGGGCACCTGCCTCAGGCCTTGGGCTCTGAGATGAATAGAGTATGGACAGTGAGGAGTAGTGTGGTTTCTTCCAATTGTTGTGGCTTTGGAGTCTGACTACCTGGATAGGCCACTTATGAGCTGTGTGGCCTTTCAATCTCACAAAGACTCTGAGCCTCAGTTTTCTGATTTGGAAAATGGGGCGTTAATGCCTACCTGCTTCACAGAGTTAGTGAGGATCAGACGAGATGATGTGCGTGGTTACCACACAACCGACAGTGCCACTCCTCGGGACATGTCCGAGCAAACTGAAAACAGGTGTGCAGGGTCTGGCACAAATAACGCCCCTTTTTTATTACAAAATCTTTTATTACAAAATCATAAGCATGTAACTCTGTAACATAACACTATCACACACAAGCACACCATATGACATTTTAGGTGAAATGTTCAAATTAAAACTGTAAATTATTTCACCCACATTATTACCCTACCAACCACTCTCACAGGCGTTACTTCTGCCGGATCCTGTATATGAAGTCCATAGAGGCATATTCTTAACAGGCAAAACGTGGAAATAACCCCAGTGCCCATCAACTAATGAATGGATAAATAAATGTGGTATATTCATATACAATGGGGTGTTATTGGCCATAAAAAGGAATAAAACACTAATATATACTCAACATGGATGAATTTTGAAAACATGTTGAGTACATGAAGCCAGCTGTAAAAGGCCACATTTTGTATGACTTTCTTCGTAGGAAATTTCCAGACTAGGCAAACCCACAGCCATGGGAAGTAGATCAGTCGTTACAAGGGGCTGGGAGTGGACAGGGAGTGGGGAATGGGGAGTAATTGCTGCTGGGTGTGGGTAAAGGTTTCTTTAACGAGGATGTTGAAGTGCTCTGGAATTGGGTAGTAGTGATGAATATACTTTAAAAGCCCACTGAATTGTATACCTTTAAAGGGTAAATGTTCTGGCCCTGGCTGGCGTGGCTCATTGGATTGAGTGCTGGCCTGCAAACTGAAATGACGCTGGTTCGATTCCCAGTCAGGGCACATGCTTGGGTTGCAGGCAGGGCTCCTAGTCAGGGGGCTGTGAGAGGCAACTGATGGATGTTTGTTGGGCACATTGATGTTTCTCTTCCTCTCTTCCCTTTGCTCTAAATAAATAAATAAATAAATAAAATCTTAAAAAAAGATAAATTTTCTGGTATGTGAATTAGATCAAAATAGAGCTCTTATAAAAAATTATGTACATGAAAATGCCTTCAATTTAGGAGCTATTACTGGAAGGCCTGGAGCAAAATGGGATTTGAATCTAGGTTTGGTAAATGCTTAGCCCTTTTGAAATTTGGTTTTTTCACTTGTAAAGTGGGAAGAATCACACCTTATAGGGTTATGATATGATCAATGGAATAAGAACGTAAAACTTCTTGCAAAATGCTCAGCAAATATAAGAGACGGTTACTGTCCTGAGAGGACTGCAGTGTCCTTTCACCTCACGCCATGGGAGCGCCAGCCTGCAGTCTGTTCGCCTCTTCGCTTCCTCCTTTCTTCCCTCTTTGCTTGTCGTCCAGCCCATAGAAAAGGAAGGAGGGCGAAATCACAACGACCTTACAGCTTGGTCAGGCTCGCCCGAGTTCCGTTTGCCCCTTGCTCCCATCACATCCACATGGAGGGCCTGTCCTCAGATTTATCTTTTCCTCCTCTTCAGGTGGGCACTGGGGAGAGGAAGAAGGTAATGGGGGTCCTGGATATTTATGGCTTTGAAATATTAGAGGTAAGAGAACTTCGCCCAACCTTGGTACCCTGCTTCCCTAGGGTTAGGGGCAGACAGGCTCAGAGGGGCGGGTAAGAGAAGGGAGGGAGGGCTGAAAGGAAGGACGCATCTTGGGTTGAACTGGTTTCTCTCTTTAACCTGTGTACCTTTCCTTAGGACAATAGCTTCGAGCAATTTGTGATCAACTACTGCAATGAGAAGCTGCAGCAGGTGTTCATACACCTAACACTGAAAGAGGAGCAAGAGGAATATAAGAGAGAGGTAAACTAAGTCTCCTCCTCACTTCTCTCTTAAATGACTTCCAGGCACATGCCAGGTCTTTCTTTCTCCTTGATCACAGTTTCCTCTCAGTTGTTCCCAGGTGGGAACACAAAGGACAATACGTTTCCTCTGCACAGCTGAGCATTCCAGCTTTACCAAGAAGCCCTCATTTTCTGTTCTCCATCCCCCCAGTTCTCGATCCTCCCACTCCAGGCCAGGCAAGGAAGGGGGCAGATTGATGTGGAGGGGTGGAGGGGGGTCATGACAAGAGTGAAGTGACAGCTGTGCTTGGCCTAGGGCACATTGTGAGCCAAGTTTAGAAGCGACATTTCTCCTGGGCTCGGCACCCCACCACATCCCTTTCTGTGTTCTTCTCTGACACCTCAGAATCCTTGTCGCCTCCAGGCCCTGGCTGATGTCCCCTTCTCCTCTTGGAGCACCCTGATCCAGACTTCCTCACCAGAAGTGCCCCGTGGCTCAGAATTTCCACATCCTTCCCCTGTTCCGCCTGAAAAGCCCTGCGCTCTCGGGCGGGGCCTTGGAACAGCTCTCTGATGGAGCTGGTCCACTCCAAAGTGTGAATGGCGAGTCTCACTAATCAAAACCCTCCCAGGGGTGCTCCCTGTCAGCTCTCAGGAATCTGTTGTGGCAGAATTTTAGGCAATGTGGTAATAATGTATGAAGAAGTTTTTAAAGTATTTTGCATGTTTTTATTTAAAAAAATGTAAGTGATCAAGTAGATAATACATTCCCATGCTTCAAAACTCAAAAAGCTTAAAAAGGCATGTAAAGAAAGGCCTTGCTCTCACCCCGTCCCCAGCCTCCTCCGTCTCCTTCCCCATCTAGAGGCTCCTAAAGCGGGCCTCCTTCCAGGGGTCCTTGATGTGTGACCAGACGAGCCTATAAATGCGTTTTCCCACAACATTTATTCGAGTAGCAGTGAACACACTCTTTTCTACACCTTGCTTTCATAAGTTAACAAGAGATTTTTCTGTATCAGTATATAAAGATTTTTTTTTTTTTTACAGTTATACAGGATTATAAGAACATCATAATTCCTTTAGTTAGTCAGGCAAGGCCTTTTTGGAATGAAGTGGACTTAATGCCACACAGCGTTTTCTAAAGACCTGTTAGAGAGGAGGGAGAGAAAGGCTTGTGTTCCCTGGGCACACCTGGAAATGGCCTGAACGCACGGTCTGGCCCTTCGGTGGGGTCAGAAGCGTGCAAGCCTGATGCCCAGCAAATCCCTAAAGCAGAGGAAGAATGTCTTTGGGTTTTCTACTTCTGTACCATTCTTGTTTTGTTTTGTTTTGTTTTAAAATACACAGTCCCAAAGTATCATGTAGCTCAGTGGCTCAGCTGTGGTCCCGGGTCAGCATCCCCCATGAACATGTTAGAATGCAGATCCCCAGGCCCCGCCCCAGACCTGTGGAATCAGAAACACGGGGGACAGGGGCAGCAGTCTGTGCTTTAACGAGCCATCCAGGTAGTTGCAGTGCATTCTGAAGACTGAGAGTCACTGAAGTAGGCCTTTGAAGATGCATCAGATTAGCTTTGTTGTTTGATGATAAACTCACTTCCATGCTGGCTTTCGTTCTGTAGTTTGTCACCAGGGCAGTGTGGCCTTTGCTCTCTCACATACACAAGGACCCTTCCTCACCCCCACAGCGGGGTGACCTCTACCCCATCTTTTCCCAGCATCTCACACTTCCCTCTCTGTCCACGGCTCCTACCGGGCTCTCCACATCGATTTCCCTCACTGCTGCTCTGGGTCTTCCCATGCGTCTCTGCACCCCTGCCACAAATTCACCATCAACCTTGGAGGACTGGGGATGTAAACAGAAACCACACCAAGGACCCCTCTGAACTATAGGGCTTTCTGATGGCCCTTTGTGGGATGGATGAAAGGGGGCCTGGATCTGGTGAGGTCTTTGAAAACTTGTCTTGGACCTGCTCCCTGTAATTTTTCATGTCTCCCCTTGCCAGGGCATCCCATGGGAAAAGGTGGACTACTTTGATAATGGCATTATCTGCAATCTTATTGAGCATGTAAGTTATCCTCATCTTACCTTCGGGACCTCCCCTGAACATCCATCCCCTGTCCCTGTCATCCCCCTCCCCTCGGCCTACGTGGTAAGGATGGAAAAGAGGGCAAAGGATGAGTGGGCAGAAGATCCAGACATCCTGGAGGACCAGGTCCAGGTTGCACTGATCTTGTTCCCTTGGCCAGAATCAACGAGGCATCCTGGCCATGCTGGACGAGGAGTGCCTGCGGCCTGGGGTGGTCAGCGATTCTACCTTCCTAGCGAAGCTGAACCAGCTTTATTCCAAGCATGGCTACTACGAGAGCAAAGTCACCCAGAATGCCCAGCGTCAGTATGATCACACCATGGGCCTCAGCTGCTTCCGCATCTGCCACTATGCCGGCAAGGTGATAAGACAGGGCTGGAGGGTCAAGATTAGGGCCTGAGCACAGGCTGAAGGCAACGGGGAAGGAATTGGGAGGGGAGATGAGAACTAGGAATAGTTCACAACGAGACTGGGAGGGCCAAGTGCTGGGACAAGGTCATGGGCTCTCCAGACCAATAGCTGTTCCTCTACAGGTGACATATAATGTGAACAGCTTCATTGACAAGAATAATGACCTACTCTTCCGGGACTTGTCCCAGGCCATGTGGAAGGCCCGGCACCCCCTCCTTCGGTCCCTGTTCCCTGAAGGTGATCCTAAGCAGGCATCTCTCAAACGCCCCCCAACTGCTGGGGCCCAGTTTAAGAGCTCTGTGGCCGTACTCATGAAGAACCTATATTCCAAGAACCCCAACTACATCAGGTGACACACTGGGTGCACAGGGGAACATGCTACATGTGTGATAGCATGTGCATGGTCCATGTACTGTAGAACAGGTCCATGGCAGGGGAGGGGGCGAGTCTCTGGAATAAGGGTGTCAGAGGTCCTTTCCTCAAGGAAAACAGAACCAAATGAGTCACTGAGGGTCCTGTAGCAGGGAGAGCATCAGATTTGGGTCGGGACCATACTATAGTGAGTGAAAATGGAAAGGCTAGTGTGCCCACTTCCTCTGAAACTTTTCCCCTCAGGGGAATGTGTGCAGGATTGGGATGCAGAGACCAGCATGGGTTACACTGGCAAAGGTGAAACTCCTGAAGCCTGTACCTTGCCCTGCCTCCCACCAGGTGTATAAAGCCCAATGAGCATCAGCAGCGAGGTCAGTTCTCCTGGGATCTGGTGGCAACCCAGGCCCAGTACCTGGGGCTGCTAGAGAACGTGCGGGTGCGCCGGGCAGGTTATGCCTTCCGCCAGGCATACGGGCCCTTCCTGGAGAGGTACCGATTGTTGAGCCGGAGCACTTGGCCTCGCTGGAATGGGGGAGACCGGTAAGACTCAGTGGGGAGCAGAGAAGGGCAGAAGGGCAATGCAGGGAACATGTGTGGGGGAAGAGACTCTGAAGTCTTCGGTTCAAGCTCTGATCTCTTCTCCCAGGGTGAAAGGGGTTAGGGGAAAGATTGAGAGGGCCCTCTCCTGGGTTGCCCCTCAGCAGCTTTCTCTGTTTGCTCTTGTAGGGAGGGGGTTGAGAAGATCCTGGGGGAGCTGAATGTGTCCTCAAAGGAGGTGACCTTTGGGAAGACAAAGATCTTCATTAAAAGTCCCAAGACTGTGAGTTGGAAAGCGCACTTGCATTTGGTGGGAGCGGCAGGTGGGAGAATTGGAGAGCTTATCTGAGGGAGAGGCTGGGTGGGGAAGAGAGCACCTATAACCTGGAATAGGTAGTGGATGAGGAGGTGTCTCTGCAGGGACTGCATCCTCGGGTTCCCACTCTACCCAATGAGCCCTAGGAGTGCCCTAGGGGTGCTTACTTACAGGGACCACTCTGAGAGTCTCCACGTGAAGCGGGACTCCTTGAGGGTCTGGGTGGCGAGTTGCCCGTGTCTGTGTCTCCACATTTTAGCACAGTGCCTGCTGCAGAGTGACAGTTCCTGTAGATGCTTGTTAAATGAATTAACAAATGAATGAATCAACTAAGAAGACAAACAAATGATAAAAAAAAAAACTCTGGCTGGGAAGCCTCTGGTGCTGTGGGATACAGGAAGAGGGAGCGCGGCTCCCCTGGGCCAGCTTCTCTGTTCCACCCTTTCGCCTCTCCACAGCTTTTCTACCTGGAAGAGCAGAGGCGCCTTAGAATCCAGCAGCTGGCCACACTCATACAGAAGATATACCGAGGCTGGCGCTGCCGCACGCACTACCAGCAGATGCGCAAGAGTCAGATCCTCATTTCCTCCTGGTTTCGGGGCAACAGGGTACCAATTACCCCAAAAGTCCCATCCCCTCACTCTAATAGGAGAGTGGGAAGTGGGAAAGGTGGTTCAGGGGCTGGAGTTTTTCTAACAGGCCCATAATTTTCTACAGCAAAAGAAACACTATGGAAAGATAAAGGCGTCAGTGTTATTGCTGCAGGCTTTCGTGAGAGGTTGGAAGGTAATGGGAAAGGGGGAGGGGTTCCCCCTCACTTATGGGGTTCCTTCCCCTACATGGTCCCTTCTGCATTGTCCCACCTGCTGGGGGGAAAGAGTAGTAGGAAGCAAGCCCTGCCAGAACCACAGACATCCCTCTGCGCAATGGCGTGTCTGTGTCTGGGTGTGTCTGAGTCTGCCTGTGCGTGTCCAGGAGTATGGGTGTGCGCAGGAAGATCTGCATGTACGGTGGCTCTGCCTTCTGCTTTGAGTGTCCTCACTGTCTGACTTGACTCTCTGCAGCTACAGTATCAGCTCTTTATCTTCCTCTGTTCTTTGTGTGGCTGAAAGAGTAGAATCTCTTCCAGGTCTACTCCGTCTTCTAGGTCTGACTGTCTTGTACTTTGGCTCCTTTCTTGTATGTCCCTGCCAGGCTCGCAAGGATTATCGAAAATACTTCCGGTCCGGGGCCGCTCTCACCTTGGCAGGTTTCATCTACAAAAGCATGGTAAGAGGTGGGTGTTGAGGGTGGAAGTAGGGGGTTGAGAAGGGAGGGACAGGTTTGATAGAGAAAGATGTGAGGTTTGAGAAGAGGTGACTCAAAGCTTTCTCCCCAAGAGCTTCCTTGACCTGCATGCCTCAGGGCCCAGGGGCAAAATCGGGGCACATTTGGGGTTGAGTGGACACTGTAGGCCACCTCGTGATAGAGGGTTCCCAGCACACCCAAGAAGAGGCTGAGGCTGGATGGTTCACAACAGCTGAAAAGCTGAGCCCCATTGCAAACCAGGGTGAGGACATATAGGCTTAGCTAATACAAACTTCTGAGGCCCATTTTGGAGTTGAGGTCAAGGTGGAGGAATTATATTTTCCTTCCATCTCTTCTGAAACTATAGCGGGTGAGTCTGAAATTAAGCCTCAGGAAAGATCTTAATTCTGGAGGACAGAGGTCAGAGTGGGCAGGAAGAAGCCAGGAGCGGGCCTGGGCATTCAAACTATGGGCAGTTTCCAGCGAGAGAAAAACAGGGCAGAGAAGGGTGACAGACAGAGGGGAACCAGACGGGGAGGGAGCAGCACTTCCAGTGAAACCTCGAGAAAGGCCAGAGAGTCGGAGGAAGAAGGGGGGTCTCAGAGAGAGGGCTGGGGTAAATTGGAACTGCCCTCCACTGATTTGATTTTTGACAGTTGTTAGGACTCTCACTAACTGTGCTCATTCAGACACGAGACACATTCACTGGAGCTCTTTGTTGTGGGAAAGGCTGGACCCTTGGGTTTGAGTGGAGGAATGGGGCCTCTGAGCCTCTCCATTGCCTCCCTGAGCCTTCACTGTGTCCCCCGCCCCCCTCGCCACGGAGGCACCATTTTCCTGGCCTCTTCAGTTGCCAGGTCTCTCCTCACAGGCCCCAGGGTGTCTGCTTTCTCAGAGTTCCTGCTCTCTTGTTGCATAGCTGCATTCCTGAGACCTGTAATCTGGTTTTGCTCTTATCTCATGACTTGCCCCTCCTCTACCTTGTCTTTCTTTTGGTTCTTTTATTTTTTTAATTAATTTATTTATTTTTAGAACAAGGAGAAGGGAGGGAAAGAAATATCAATTGGTTGCTTAACGCCCCCATCTGGGGACCTGGCCCACAACCCAGGCATGTGACCTTTTGGTTCACAGGCTGGTGCTCAATCCGCTGAGCCACACTAGCCAGGGCTGCTCTTTTATTGTTTCTTTCTTTCTTTTTTTTTCTTCTTTCACTTGTATATTATCAGGCATCTGCTGAATACCACCTCAGGAGCTCCTGGGTTTAGATCAGTGTTTCACCCAGCGGCACCCTGTGCAGAAGAGGGTGTGCAGGGAGTCGCTAGGCATCCTTTCCCCCGATGTTTCTGATTAGTCTACATTTTGCAGTTGTCTTGCCTATAACTAATACTAATACTAATACTAATACTAATACTAATACTAATACTAATACTAATAAATACTAATAACTACTATGTAGTCAACACTTACCTGTGCACTAAGCCCTTTAGGTGCATTAACTCTAATGCTATCAACAACCCTGAGAGGCAGCCCATTTTATAGGTAAAAAAACTAAGGCCCAGAGAGATTGAATAACCTGCTAGGAGCCCTGTAGTTGGTAAATGGTAGAGCTAGGATACAAACTATTTGACTCCAGAGTTTTAACCACTGTGTAAAGCTGCCTGCTCCCCTCCCCCCAAAAGAGAGGCCTGGGCAACTCAGGCATACACGGCCTTGGGTAGACCTGGGGACGGGAGGGCTGCATAGGGACAGGCAGAACTTTCTAGATCTATAAAAAAACAATAAAAGAAAGAAAACCCACAGAGGCTCTACATGAATGGGGGATTATGGGAGATGCTTAGGAGTGTTTATTGAGTTAAATCAAACCAGTCCAAGGACTAGAGACTCCAGGGTGATGAGACCAAACCCACTAGCTCTTTGTAGTGGAAGCTACAAAGAGCTTGGATAGTTCCTGGAGCAATATACTGTGTGCTGTGTTTTTTTCTATTTTAATTTTTTTTTTTTTTAGAAAGGGAGGGAGAGAAACATTGATTTGTCATTCCGCTCATTAATGGATTCATCAGTTGATTCTTGTATGTGCCCTGACTGGGAACCGAGCCCATAGCTTTGGTGCATCAGGACAATGCTCCAACCAACTGAACTATCCTGCCAGGGTCTATTTTCATTTTCTAAACCTAATGTCTTAGTAAAAAGGTTTCATTAAAATCCCCAAATTTGGAAGTGCTCAAGTCATTTTCTTTTTTCTTTTTTTTTTTTAAGATTTTATTTGTTTACTTTTAGAGAGAGAGGAAGGGAAGGAGAAAGAGAGGGAGGGACGTCATTATGTGAGAGATATCAGTTGCCTCTCACATGCCCCCAATCAGGGACCTGGCCTGCAACCCAGGAACGTGCCCTGACTGGGAACTGAACCAGTGACCTTTCAGTTCACACGCCAGCCCTCACTCCACTGAGCCACAGCAGCCAGGGCTCAAGTAATTTTCTTTTTCTTTTTTAAAGATTTTATTACTTTATTGTTGTTCCATTACAGTTGTCTGCTTTTTCCCCCCACTCCCCCCCCACCCCATCAAGTCATTTTCTACACCTTCAATAACTCTATCCCAAAACAAAAAGGGTGCTGGGTGCTCCCTGAAATATAAAGACTCAGGGGTGATGGCTCTAGATTGGGAGAAACTAGGCAGTTAAATGCTGCAGGTGAAACTTGATTGGATCCTGGAACAGGAAAAATACAAACAAAGCTAAATAGGTCATTTTTAGAAGTTTATAAAGGGCACTAGGAGAAAGTGAGTATTTATTACTGTTAGATGAGTAAGTCTAATTGATGTTAATTTTCTTAGGTGTAGTGATGGAATTATGATTATGTAAGTGAATGTCCCAGTTCTTGGGAGATGTGTGCTTAAGTTTTAGGGAGAGACGTTATGACACCTGTAACCTACGGCAGGACGATGAAGATTTGTGTGTGTGTGCATCCTCTGTGTTTGTGTATGTGTGCATGTGTTAGAGAGAGTGTGCAGATAGGACAAGACGTTAACGTTATCAATTGGTGAATTTAGACGAGGGTAGATGGTATACAGATGTTCCTTGTAATGTTTTCTTCAACTTTTAAGCAAGTTTAAAAACTTTCAAAATCAGAAAATAGATTGCATTACATTTTTTTAAACCTTAAGTCAAATTATGTCCCTCCTCCCCTTAAAGCGCTCTGGTGGTGTTCTGTTTCACTCCTAACAAAAGCCGTGTCCGTACCACAGCCCACAAGGCCCTTTGTGATCTGTCCTTGACCAGCCATCCCTCCGACCTGCTCTCCTCTTACTCAATTTAGTTCATGCACACTGGTTTTCTTTCTGTTTCTGGAATACACCACCACTCATTCCTGTCTTGGAGCCTGCTGTTTTTGCGTCATAGCATATGTAATTAACTGGCATCACATCGTATGTGTTTCTTTGCCGTGGGCAGTCTCCTCCCCGACCCCCAGTAGAATGTAACCTCGATAAGAATGAGGAACTTTCTTTGCTCTGCTCATTGCTGTGTCTCCTTACCTCGGCACAGAGCAGACACTCACTAAATGCTGAATGGTAAAAAAAACTCAAGACCTGGGAGACTAACTCTCAAGGGCTCACTGTCCAGAGAGGAACATATCCACACAAATAACAGTAGCACAGAAACAGAAGTATAGACAAAGTGCTGGGGGGCTCCAAAGAAAGGAGAGGCCCCCTTGGACTGCCTCTGAAAGGATGGGTAGAATGTGGGCTGCTGACGTTAAGCTGAGAGCAGCATGAGCTATGGCTCAGAGTGGCCATGCGTGCGCTGGGTGGAGGGCACGGCAAGGACTGCCGGTTGGTGCGCCAGGCTAACGCAGGGGATCCTGTGAGGAGCTGGGGCTCTAAGGAAAAGACTTTGACTGTCAGGTGAGGTGTTGGGCTTGACAGATCAGAAAGGAGGGAGGACTTGGTACCTGCCCACCAGCTAGCACAGCCAGTGGCAGCCGGCAGGAGGCAACAGTAAGCTGAGAGAATAGGAAGCTACAGGAGTAAAATATGAAGGCCATTTTTCACATTGGTTCCTCCCACCTCACTTCCCTGGGTGTCAGGTCTCAGCTTGGAACTAATCCTCTCTTCCTTCAAACTCCCATTCGTGCTCTTGCTGCCCAGCCCCAAGCCTACACTGCACCCTGGAAGAGATCCGGGAGATGACACCCTTCCATCTCCTCAGGTTCAGTCTCCTCAGCTCCACTCGCTGGTCTCACTCTGGGTTGGCTTCTTCTGTTTAAGTGGCAGGATCTGGGTGTGATGGGCCTGTTGGGGTCTGTCTTCTCATCATTGCACTGTCAATTCTGCCACTTCTAACCCAGGCACAGAAATTCCTACTGGGACTGAAGAACAATTTGCCATCTACCAATGTCTTGGACAAAAAGTGGCCAGCTGTCCCTTACAAGTGCTTCAACACGGCTAATCGGGAGCTGCAGCAGCTCTTCTACCAATGGAAGGTGAGTGGGGCCCCGCACCTCCCCCTCATTTGCCTTTTTTCTCTTGTCTCTGCTTTCTCTCTTCTTCCTTTCTCTTCAACTGTTTTTCTTTCTTTCTTTCTTTCTTTCTTTCTTTCTTTCTTTCTTTCTTTCTTTCTTTCTTTCTAGATTTTATTTATTTTTAGAGAGAGGGGAAGGGAGGGAGACAGAGAGGGAGAGAAACATCAATGTGTGGTTGCCTCTTGTGCACCCCCTACTGGGGACCTGGCCTGCAACCCAGGCTTGTGCCCTGACTGGGAATTGAACCGGTGGCCCTTTGGTTCACAGACCGGCACTCAATCCACTGAGCCACACCAGCCAGGGCTCAATTCTTTTTCTTTGTTTAAAAAAAAAAAGCTGTGGTAAAACATACATAACAAAATTTGCCACTTTAACCATTTTGAAGTACACAGTTTGGTGACATTGGGCACATTTACATCACTGTGCAATCATCACTGCCACGCATCTCCATACTTTTTGTTTTAATCCTCACCCAAGGATATGCTTACACAGGAAGAGGAGGAGGAGGAGCAGGAGGAGAGAGACAGAGAGACAGAGAGAAACATCGATTGGTTGCTTTCTGTACATGCCCCAACTAGGGATCAAACCGGAAACTTTCTGGTATATGGGATGGTGCTCTGACCAACTGAGCCGCCTGGCCAGGGCCATCTCCATCTCTTGCATCATCCCAAACTGAAACTCAGTGCCCACTAACCAGTAACTCCCTGTTCTCCCGTCCCCCAGCCTACTTTCTGTCTCGAGGAATTTGACCAGAGTCATATGCTGCTTAATGACGGGGATGCATTATGAGAAACGCAGCACTAGGTGGATTTTGTTATGCAAACATCATACGGTGCACTCACACAAACCTAGGTGGTCCATCATCCTACTGCACACCTGGTCAGGTGCAGCCTGTTGCTCGTAGGCTACAAGCCTGCACAGCGTGTTACTGTACAAAACAACATGGGATCAAATCAAGCACAAGAGAAAATAACACAATCAAGAGACTCAGTGACCTGGCCAGGTGGCTCAGTTGGTTGAGCATCATTCCAAGAACCAGAAGATTGTGAGTTCGATTCCCTGTCAGGGCACATGCCTGGGTTGTGGGTTCGATCCCCAGTCAGGGCACGAACAGGAGGCAACCGATCGATGTATCTCACTCATGTTGATGTGTGTCTCTCTCTCCCTCCCTTCCTCTCTTTCTAAAATCAGTAATCATATCCTCGGGTGAGGATTACAAGAGAGATGTAGTAAACAAACATGAGATGTAGGAGGCTGCTGCTGGCATAGTGTGGCATACTGTTTATAACAAACTTTTTAAATATATAAGTAGAGTACACTCTAAAACAGCAATAAAAAGTATAGTGTAGTAAATACATGAACCAGCAACGTAGTCATTTATCATCATTATCAATATTACGCACATGATTGTATGGGCTATACTTTCTGTGGCTGTCAGTGCAATAGGCCTGTTCACACCAGCACCACCACAAACATGTGAGTAATGCGTGTGCTGTGATGCTACTGCGGCTACAATGGCATTGGCTGACAGGGATGTTTCAGCTCTGTTATGATCTTGTGGGCCCGCCATGGTACATGCAGAGTGCTGTTGACTGAACTGCTGTTATGTGGCGCATGCCTGTATTTAGGTGCCTCATAGAAGAGAAATCACACAACACTTGTGCTTCTGCATCAGCTTATTTCACCTAGCAGTGGTCTTCTGTTCAGGGACCACTTACTGAGCGCCTGTCTGGGACTGGGCCGTGTGCTGTTTTCTGGGCGCACAGCCCCCATGGGGCTCATATTTCATCACTCTCACCCCCTCCCCCTCAGCGTTCCTCAGTCCCCATCCCCTCCCCGACGCTTCTCCAACCTCTTTCCTCTCTGAAGTGCCTCATGCCTGCCCTTTTCCCTCTGTCTCTATTCCGTAGTCCCTGTCCCTCTCCTTCCATGTCTCAGTGTTCTCCCCAACCCCCTTCCCAGCCCTGCCCTCTTCCTCCATGATCATAGCTTCTGCCCCAACCCACCCACAGTGCAAGAAATACCGGGATCAGCTGTCCCCAAAGCAGGTAGAGATCCTGAGGGAGAAGCTCTGTGCCAGCGAACTGTTTAAGGGCAAGAAGGCCGCATACCCCCAGAGGTGAGGACCTCTCAGACCCTGCCTGTCAGTTTCATCATGGGGAAGGAGAATATTCCCCAGGTGGGACAGAGCAGTGGGTCCAAACTTCAGTGCATCGGAGTCACCTAGCAAGCTCGGTGACACCCAGATAGTTGCACCGCCCCTCTCAGAGTTTCTGATTCAGCAGGTCTGGGGTGGGGCCCAAGAATCTGCCTTTCTGATAGGTTCCCAGGGGATATCGATGGTGGTCCAGGACCCTGCTCCGAGAACCACTGAGAGAGAGGATGTGGTGGGGGATGTGGGAAGGGGCACTGCAGGGTGAAGATGGGAACTTAGGGGGAGGCACAGGGCCTGGGGGGTCAGTGGTAAGGACTTTGTCTCCCTGCATACTTCTTGTGTGTCCTCAGTGTTTCCATTCCGTTCCATGGTGACTACATTGGGCTGCAAGGGAACCCCAATCTGCAGAAGCTGAAGAGCAGCAGGGAGGGGTCTGTTCTGGTGGCAGAGACTGTGAAGAAGGTCAATCGTCGCGATGGCAAGGTGAAGGCCGGCATCCCGATTCCTCCCCACAGCCTGTTCCAGGGCCCAGGCTGGTAACTGAGAGGGTGGGGGGTCGATCCCACCTTTTCTCACCCTTTCCGATTCTGTCCCTAGACTTCCTCTAGGATTCTACTCCTGACCAAGGGACATGTGATTCTCGCAGACAGCAAGAAGTCCCAAGCCCAAACTGTCATTGGGCTGGAAAGTGTGACTGGGGTGTCAGTCTCCCCCTTCAAGGATGGGCTTTTTGGCTTGCATCTGAGTGAGGTATCAGAGCTGGTTGGGGGCAGAGCCTGACTGGAGAAGGTAGGGGGCATCACAGGGCTGGGGAGGGCTGGAGGTGACGGGGACCAAACCTCTTCCTCTGGGCTTTGGATGTCTCTCAGGATGCTCCTGAGGAGAAAAAAATGAATCTCTTTCCTGCTATTTATTTTCCCTTCCTAAGATATCATCAGTGGGTTCCAAGGGGGACTTCCTGTTGGTCAGCGAGCATGTGGTTGAATTGCTGACCAGAATGTACCAGGCAGTGCTGGATACCACACAGAGGCAGCTTCCGGTCTCCGTGACTGAGCAGTAAGGCCGTGAGCTGGGCTGAGGGACAGATTGGGGCAGATGACGAAGCTGTTGGTCATTGTGACCGGGAAAATTCGTGTAGTCAGAAAATGAAGCATATTGTGTCAGAATAGAACTTAGAGGAGCTTCGTGGTCTCCCCACCCAAGTTCTCTGGAGTCTTGACTCCTCTGGTGGCCGGGGCGGGGTGGGGGTTATATTTGCCTCAAGAAGAGGAGGGGAACTCATTATGAAGATATGGGCATAGGCGATGAGGGCACTAGCTTCGCCTTTCTGTCTATTCCCCCTCCAGGTTCTCAGTGAAGTTCAAGGAGAGTGATGTGACTGTCAAAGTCATCCAGGGGCCTCAGAGGGATGAAAACGGCAAGCTAAGCTGCAAGAAGAAGGGGAGTCGTAGCCTGGAAGTGACTGTGTCGTGAGGTGGTGGGGGCCTAATGTAGAGATGGCGGTTCCTTCTTCCTGGACCAGCACCAACCCTACCACTCAGTGTTGTGGGAGGATCTCACGTCTCAGCCCTCCCATCATGGGGTGTTGCTCGGAGACTGAAGAACCCTTGAGGAGGACCATCTTCGTCCAAACCAACCCAGTCTTTTCTCCAAACTTAGCTTCCTCCTGCCCTCAGCCTCTTTGCCCAGTAATAAAACAAATGACTTCCCGAAGGTTTGCTCAGTGTGGGTGAGTCATGCTCGCTGCTCCCCATCTTCTCACTGACTTGTACTCAGGCCCCCTCCCTCTCCCCCTTCCCCTTCCCCTTCCCCTCCCTCAGGCTCCTTGGAGCCAGCTAATGCAGATAATAGGAATGGAAAAGAAGGGAAATTGTCTCTGGGTCCTTGACCGGCTGAGCTCTGGGGGGAGAATTGGAGAGCCTGGGGTGGGGGCAGGGCAGTTGGGGATGGGACTGAGGTCGCAGGTGGCCAATGGGCTGATTCATTAAGTATGTCCCTGGAGGGAAGTGAGGATCCCTGTCTTGACGAAAACTGGGATCCTTTGGAGATTCAGCCTCTTTTCACACTGGGCTTCATCACACCTGCCCCACCCTGGCACCCCCTTCCTTTCGGTACACCAGAAATGCCAGGCTGCTGCCAGCAGTTGTCTTGTTAATCACTGTCTGCAGCTGAGGCCTGCAGCTGGTGGCATTTGACAGGGGAGGCTCCCCCACCCAGACTCTCCCATCCTGAGGACTGGCCCCTTCCCTCATGGCTTCATTTATTTCCCCTGTGTTATCGCCACTTTTTTTCTTGGTTTCCACTGTCTCACACCATCTTGTTGTCCTCATTTCTGTGGGCTCTGACTAATATTAATACATAACATAATCTTTTCTATAATGTCTTTTTTTTAAAAACTCATTTGTTTTTTTTTTTAATTTATTTTTAGAGGGAGAGAGGAAGAGGGGGAGAGAGAAACATCGATCTGTTGTTCCACTTATTTATGCATTCACTGGTTGATTCTTGTAGGTGCCCTGGCTGGGATTGAACCCACAACCTTGGCCTATGAGAATGATGCTCTAACCAACTGAGCTACCCGGCCAGGGCTGTATAATGCTTTAAATATGCCCCCCATTCATATGTATTTCCTCATAGACTGTCTTGGCTCAGCCTCTCCCACCCCAGTGTCTACCTCTAAGGAACACGCAGCTCCTATTTTTGCAGTAAACTTTAAATCTGTGCTCCGAGAGAGTTGTACAGATGGTGTCCTTTGTTTCTGTCTCTGATGTCTCTCCATCCGTTCAGTCTCTTGCCTTTCCTGCCTCTTCCCTGACTCCACCACTGAGCTCACCGTGCCTTGAAGCTGGGGTCTCCCTCCACCCTGCTTCCGCCCATCTGCAGGCAGCTCACGGCTCTAGGTAATCATGCTGTGGGAGACCTGATTAACTTCTCTTCTTGCCTGCAGATTAATCTTGCTCTTTGAGCGCAAGCCCTGTATTCTGGCCCTACCTGCACTGAGCTGAGATAGGACCCAGGGAGTCAGTCCTTCCCAGGCGGGTAAGGGGCTGGAGTTGTTGTTGTGGGCTGTGTCCTAAATTGGGGGTATCTTAGGCTCTGGCCAATCTTCTGCCACCCATGACAGCTCCCCCATCCTTGACTTCTAAGAATCAGCAAGGAGGTTCTGTCTGAGTGAGAGGGGGCGGTGACCTCCCCCGCTCTCTGCCTCATCTCCTGCTCTCAGGGCCCAAATTGTCGTCACTTTGCCAGTGAAGTGTCTGGTCATTTTCTGAAGCAATTTCAGAAGAATGTGCAGCTGCTGCTCCCAACCCTGCTTTTCCTTTCCCAGGGCCGAAGGCACTGTCAGCCTTCTGGGCTGGGGATGGTGGGAGTGGGGACAGACCGGGGTTCCTGCTCTCCCTCCTGTCCTCTCCCCCGGTCATGTGGGTGGATGCCAGTTTGAGGAAGAGTAGGGGTTCCTCTCCTCCACTCTCCAGCTCTCTCTTCCTCTCTTCTGTCTCTGCCTCTCTTCTTTTCTGGAGCCCTGGAGTGTGTATTTTCCTCCTCTGGAGCCCTGGGGGGCTCAGTGTCCCCACTGTGTCCTCAGCTCGAATTGGCTCCATCAGGGTGGGAGAAGCGGGGCATCTGCTGCCCCAAACTCACTCCACTCAGCCCGTCTGCCTGCTCAGTCTAGGTTGTTTTAGCTTCTGAGGGGGCACTGACTACGCTGGAGCCCCCTAACCCCCGCAAGGAGCCGCTCCAGCGTCTCATAGCTCACACCAGCTCTAGCTCAGCCCTCTGGCTCCTCCATTTCTTCCCAGGCTCTGAGGGACAGTTTGAGTTTCTTGCCCTGTGGGTTGTCTCCCAGCTGTCTCCTGGATGCAGGACTCAGCAGAATGCAGAAGCTGCCGTGCTTCTGTTCTTCACAGGTGTATTCAGCTGGTGTCACATATGGCCCTGACCTCTCCTCCCCACCTGAAGCACCCCTCCAGGATGCTGCACCCAAATTGTGCATGTGGTGGACATATGCAGGTCATTCGTGTGTATAAGCCATGCTGAGTTGGCCTCCACCTCTACCCACGGGGAACAGCTGACTAACCTGTCTCATCTCAGCTCAACTGTATATGCCTTTTCCTGGCCTCACCGTTAACCCTCCCAGCAAAGGCGGGGGGTGGACTCCAGAGGGAGGATCTGCAAGGGACTCTGACCCTCTAGGCCAGTGACAGCATCTGAGCTGTGGCTCAAATAAAGTATAGGTATTCAAAGGAAAAAAAACACCTACATGCTCTGCAGCTACGCCACCCATTTTATAAGCCATTTGCAGATGATTTGGGCAAAATGAAGCCTGGCCTGCCCTAGCCATCTGAGGAAAGAGTGAAGAAACAAAATGGAGTCACCATAGCCAAGTTAACAAAGTTACTTAAATCAGAATGGGCTGGCCCTCGCCGGTGTGGCTCAGTTGGTTGACTGTGATTCCACAAACTGAAAGGTCGCAGGTTCGATTCCCAGTCAGGGCACAGGCCTGGGTTCAGTCCCAGGTCAAAGTGCTTACAGAAAGCAACCAAGCAATATTTCTCTCCTTGTCTTTCTCCCTCTCTCCTCCTCTCTCTAAAATTAAAAAAATATATATTAAAACTTTAAAAAATGATCTGAAACATGAGGAATAGATTTTATTTTATTTTAACTAGCTTGAGAACTTAAATTTTTCAGTTGTGCATCAATGCCTGGAAATATACAAAATTCCTATAGCTAATCCTCTGAAGAGCTTAGGAAAGAATGTTCATGTGTCCAGACCCCCTGACATCCGTCTCCCACACCACTGGGCATCTGGAGGATTGCCACCTCGGACCGACCCGGAGGCTAAGAATGCAGGACTGATTATTCTCAAGAATGTAGTTTTACTGTAAGAACCCTCAACTCTCTTCTTCAGAATGTTCTGTTAACCTGGCAGTGTTCTGCTTTTGTTTTTTGTTTTTTTTCAAATTTACAAATCTTAAGACCCTTGAATAAAACTTTGCGATTTAATTCTAACGAAATCTCCTGGTTCATTTTTGCTTGTTGGACACCTCCAAAGCCTCTCTCCTTCACCACCTCGGACTTAGTTTAGCCTCAGCTCTTTCAAGTCTTTGCTAATCCCAGAGATCAAGGGGCGAGCAGTTCTCCCTGACATTCCAGGGCTCCCCACACCCTTGGCTCCTGCCATACTTGGTGAGATGCCACATCATCAAAGGACATTATTCATGGTGAACCTTTGCTGAAGCCCCGCTTCCCTGGTGCCAGGGCTTGGGAACAAGATGGATGGGTTGGTGGGGGCAGGGAGGCTGATGCAGAGATGGGACCCAGGAGGCTTTAGTCTTTAGGCTTTAGTCTAACACATTCCCCCTCCTGCATCCCCAACTCCCTCCAGCCTGCCAAGCTTAAACCTCCTTCAGATTGGTGGGAGCGAGGAGGTGGGAGATGGCTAGGGCCAATTAGAGCAGCCCTTGAGCTTCTCAAAGAAGTGAACCTGTCATGTCATTTATGTGTAAACAGCCTCCCACTTCTACTCCTCAGCCCACCAAAGGCTCCCAACCTTGGGTCCTAGCCCTGTAATTATGTGGATAATGGGAAGCTTTTGATGAGGTGTCATTAGCCTTTCACATAATAAAGGGGCCTGGAGACCCAGACACTGCCCTCACTCAGGGTGAGCTTAGGTGGAGCCCTGCGTGGCCAGGGTGACTTCTTTCACTATGACCCAAGTCCCAGACTGTGTGGGGTGCTGGGAGTGTGGCGTGGGGAGACACACAGTTCAGGACTCTAATCACACTGGAGAGGCTCTGTGGAGGGTCCACATTGTGGGTTGCAATGCAAGAAGCTGGGCTCAGGCTTTCTTTTTTTGTTTTATAAATAAATTTTTAGTGAGCACCTATTATAGGTCAAACACCATAGAGCTAGGGATCCAATAGCACACAAAATGGACAGAAGTCTTCGCCCTTGTCATGCTGACATTCTGATGGGGGTGGGGTAGACAGGCTGGAAGTCAAAGACTTAGCATGTTGGATGTAGTACATGCATGAAGGAAAGAAACGAGCAGGGGATGTAGAATATGAAATGGCAGTGATTTTAAATAGGGTGTTTGGGGAAGGTGTTGGTGAGCAGAAGGCACTGTGGTAAATACACAGCGGAGCGATGGTTCTCTCCCCAGTCACGAGATGTAGAAGAGTACAAGGTCCTAAATCTCCAAGTCTCTTGGAGAGGTGGGTCACCACTTCCTCTGAGAGAGTTAGCTATTCACTTGCTAGTCAAAGCTCATACCAGTGCAATACAATGATGGGAAAGTTTAGAGTGACAAAATCTGAATTTGAGGCTGTTCTACAGCAGCTGTCTGTCCTGCAGCACATGACTGACCTTCCTGAGGCTCAGTTTCCTCATCTGAAAAATGGGAATATTTCCTACTCCCATGGTGGTGGTGACCTCGCAAACCTTCAAACCCTGCACCCATGAGAAATGATGGAAGTGACGAGTCCTCTGAAATGACTCACTTTGCCTGGGCCTTATGTTTTCTCTCTGGGTCTTCTTTCCTGCCTCGACTATGACTCTGCCTCTGCCCTGGGGCCCTACCTGGGGGTGTGAGACGAACAGCAAAGGTCCTCTCAACAGTGCGGGCCAGGAACTAGAGGCTTGAAAGGTCAGGGGGGAAGGTGCTCGAACTACAGGAAGACGAATAAGGGTGGGGAAAGTGTAACCATGAGGAAAAAAGAAGCAATTAAGAGACCAGTGCTGGGGGTGGGGGCAAAGTAGGGGAAGAGCTCAGCGGTAGTGTTTTGTTCTTCCCTTGTGAGAGTACAGCAGGGGCACTAGGAGTTAGACTCTAGAATGAGGCCACTAAATCAGACTGACCCCCGGGTCCAGAGTGTGCAGGGAGGAGGCTGAGGGCAGAGGCACTGGCACCAGTGGTGGGGGTGGAGGGGGGGTGCGGCAGGCACTGATGAGATCTCTGCATTCAATGGCAGGGAGAAGGACTGACTCCCAGTTGATCTGAGGACCAAGGTGATAGGTCCACCTCAACTGAGAGAACAGAGGGTACCATGAGGGCTAGAAAGGATGCCAGGGTCTCATCCTCATCTTCATCCTCACCTCATGGGCCTGAACTTGTCTGTCCTGGTTGCCTTGGTGGTGGGAGGGCCAGAGAAGCACCAGCCTGGAATTGTTCTGGCCTGGCAATTTAAAGGCAAGGAGCTGGAGGGTGAATAAGGAGGAGAAAGAGGCCCAGGGACCACACCTTTTGAGCTAGACCCGGCAGGCAAATTTTGTGACAAATAACATGCAAATTATTCCCAGCTGAAGGACTGTTAGAAAGTGGGCTGCTGGATAACCCCAGCTCACTGCTGGGTTTGTGGTGTGTGTGTGTGTGTGTGTGCGCACGCACACACACACACACACACACACACACACACACACGCGCGCGCGCGCCCGCCGCATGCATCCTGTACCCTCCTTCCCACCAGCCTCCCCCCTCCCCTCCAGCCACCCTGGGATTGGCGATTCTCAGCCCCTCCCCCGGCTCCCCCAGACCCTCCCAGAGCCTTTATCAGGGAGCTGGGCTGGAGATCCTCCACATTCCGAGATCCTCCCCACTCTCCGACTCCCTCTTCACAGCCACACCAGCAGCACCAGTAGCACCAGCAGCACCAGCAGCACTAGCAGCACCAGCTTTTGTGGGGAGCAGGGCAGAAATCCCGGCTGGCTCCCTGATTCTACTAGACCATCCAGCTGTAGGCTCGAAGCTGCTCCAGAGGTAGGTGCAGATGGGAGAACATTGGAAGGACTGAAGCTGGAACCAAAGGACAGGGGCCAGAGTCAGGAGAAATAAAGGAAGTGGCAGCCTTTGGTAGGGGAGTGGGGTATTGATTGGGAAGTGAGCAGAAGGCAGAAGGGGGTTGAGAGCTAGTCATGACTGGAGCCTGTGAGTGCAGATGGATTGTTCCACATTAGAAAGTTTTTGCCTAAGTCTTGGGGTTGCCTAGTGCTGGAAAATAGCACCTAGGACCCCTCCTCAAGCCAACTAAGGAAAAAGACCTGTGCATATCCTGTAAATTTGTTATCTTGCTTTGGAACCTACTGTCCCCAGCACTGTTGCCCCATGGCTCATTGCTGCCAGTTGCCCATCCTGGGGAGATGTGTCTGATGGGGCAGCAGGGAACCTAAGCCCAGTGGGTCATCCCCCTGCTCAGAGGCACTCTTCCCAGACCAGGGGTTGGGTGGGAGAATCGGAGGCTGGTAAAGCAGGGTCAAGCCACACTGCTGGCCGGGAACGTGCCCTGTATGGTGTCCCCCTCCTCCCTGCTTTCCCTTCCTGTCTCTTTGCTCTCCTAGGCACCATGAGGAGCGCCCTGCTGTTGGCAGTCATCCTGGCCCTCAGCCTGGCTCTAGGGGCTGTCTGTGAGGAGTCACAGGAGCAGGTGGTGCCCCGTGGGGGCCGCAGGGAGGTAAGGCACTCCTCCAGCGGAGCCCGCCTTGGCAGGGTCCTGGGCAACATCATGGGAGAGCAGCTTTGCTGGTTCCAAAAGCTGCAGGGGAAGGTGTGGCCCATGGGGCAGGAGTTTCCTGGTTTATCCATCAGAGGGCTGGGCTTCCTGGCCTCTCCGGTCAGTTCACGTTTTCCTGGTCTTTGGTCATGTCTGTAAGTATCTCTGTCCCTCTGCACGAGTTTGGCATCTTGTATGTAAGAGGTGTCATCCCAGTATGACTGACTGGTGGCTTGGGGATTGGATGGCACTTACAGGGGCAGGCTGCGGTGGGCCAGGTTGGTCTGAGGTTCTCTGCGGTCCAGCTCAGGTTCTGTCCTTTTGCAGGGCGGTGGGAGGGGCGGGAGAGGGAGATTCTGTCCACTTCCTGGATGGTATGCAACGCAGTCAGAATTTCTCCCCTAAATTGTCATTTGTATGCTCTTTTACCTGTCAGTTACGTGTTATTTTGTTTTCAGAATTCCCCTGCTCATCTACCCTTCCACCCCTGGTAACCTCAGGTATTCCTAAGATCCCAACCTCTCCTCTCTTCTCTCTCTTGCTCCTCTCTAGCCTCTGCTTAGTCGGGGTAGGAAAATAATAATAAAAACAAACACAAACCAGGTTAGACCCAGATTTCTATAGTTCCTCTAAGAAGAAGGATGGGACTCGTCAGGGTAGGGCTGCAGGATGAGGACAGGAAGGAAATCTTTTTAAGGCTTTGAAATGATAGCAGTTACATTGGTACAAATGCTTTTCCAATGATTGTAGGTGGAACTTATTACAAATTCAGCGTGTGAAGTCTAACTGCCTTTCTAGCTCAAATCTCTTTAGCATCTCATTACAGGAGGTGGGCAGAGCATCTGAACAATTTGAGGAAAGCGGCTGCCTGGGAAGCTGCACACTGGGCAGAGAGATAGCCAGCCTTCACACAGCTGGCGAGGTGGAGCAAGGCATGGCAGGCTGGCAGCCTAGCAGGTGGCGGCAGTGGTACCAGATTCAAAAGACAGGACCCGTTCACCAGGGCATTGCCAAATATAGGCTGGACACTGTGCTTGGGGCCCAAAATTCCATCTTGAGATAGTCAGAATATCTGGGTATATTCCTCTGAGACAAACTTGCTTTGAGACCTTTCCCTTCTTGGGCAATGAAAGTGAGAGATTGCTGTCTCATCCCTCCTGCCAGTGGGTCTGTGAGAATGAGGGGAAAGAGGGGAGGGAAGTGGGCGGGACATATGAGCGCATAGGGTCGGCCTGTTTGCGGGAGCGTCCTGTGTCAGTGTGCTTCTGTGTGTGCTCAGCAGCCAGGGACGCGTGGACTCTGGAGACAGAGGTACCTCTGAGATTCGAGGTGAGAGTCTCCAGACATGATCCTTGTTGTCTCTGCAGCTACAATAAACTGGGTGTGTGGTGTGCGCCCACCAGCCATGCTGCTGTGCTCAAGTGGCTAAAAAACCACCAGGACAATTAAGAGCCCCTGCTGGGCAGCAGGTCCAGAATCAGGTTCATCCGTGGGATGAAGGAGAAGTGGCATCACTCTGAACACGCTGCCTTCCTGGAAGTCTAAGTCTAGGGGAGAAAGGGGAGAGGGAAAGAAACCGAGAGGCAGAACCCACAGGGAAGAAAAGGGTGAGAGGCAGAGGGAAACGCAGGGAGAGAAACACCCACAGGCATGGCACGGAGAGGGGGTGCAGTTACTGGTGTGCCCTGGCTCCTACCCCGACCTGTCCCCAGGATCGAGTCCCGTCTGTAGCTCAGTCACAGAGCACAGATCAGAGGACACTTGCTCTGTCTGATGGGCCTGTGTTGTGAGTGGGGCAATTCATGGCTCACTCAGTGGGACCGCCACATCCTTGGAGAAACTAGCTCCTAATATGCCAGGGAGCAAAGAACCGAAGGCCCTTCTCACTGAGAGGTGGCAGGAGCTGGGAAAGGGCCTCAACGGAAAGGGCTCCCAGGGGCCCCTAAGCCTGGAGAGAGCATACCCAACGGTCTGTTTTGCTCAGACTGCCTTAGCTTGAATTCTGAAAGCCCCCCATCCCAGGGAGGCCTTTAAGGTCTTGAGCAAACAGGGACAGTTGGTCAGTCTGCAGGGACACCCAATGTGTTCCCTTTACCAGGGCTCCTCAGACCTCGCCATGCACATGAATCACCTGGGGGCTTGGGAGAAACGCAGATTCTGTCTCAGTGGGTCTAGGTAGGACTGAGAGTCTGCATTTCTAACAAGCTTCCAGGGGTGATGCTGCTGGCCCGCAGACCACACTCTGAGCCTACTTCTCTTCCACTGTAGATCAGGGGAAATCCTGAAAGAAATAAGATGTCAGGTTCAGCTGTGATAAACTCAAGAAAAGGCGGTTCCTTGTGGAAAAACCGTGAGTGGATCAGGGGTGAGCCTCCTGACTCAGCCCTCTGTCTCTCTCCCCTAGAAATTCCCGGACATCAACCAGTTGCTCAAGACACTCTCTGCCAGCGGCTCCGTCTCTGTGGATGAACTGCTCAAAACCCTGGGCAAGGCTAGCAAGGGTAGGAAGTGTCCCCAGGGAGAGGGATGTGCGGGGCAGGATTTGGAAGACTAAGCAGGCCTGGGAGCCCCCTTTCAGGTGGGAGACAGCTTAGTGAACAACTGAGAGTTGTGACCCGGACCACCCCTAATCGTCACTTTCCAGCCTCTGCTCCCCAGTTACACACTTGTTCTTATTTTCACAGATCCTAAGAAATTGTCTCTTCTCCAGAAACGTGAGTAGCCTCCTCCTCCTTGCTATCTCTGCCGACCACTTCTCCAGGGGCATGGGGCCCAGGGACTGGTGGTTATGTTGGCCCCTGTCCTGCAGGTGACATGCATGACTTCTTTGTGGGACTCATGGGCAAGAGGAACATCCAGCCAGGTAAGAGTGCATGGAGGGACAGTGACAGGATTTAGGGAACTGGCCAAGACACGCAGATGTCAAAAGCCTCCTATTTGTCCTCAGAGGGAAAGACAAGACTTCTCTTAGCTGCAGTGAGGGTTCCTCAGCCCTGTCTGCCCGGTCAGCTTGGGCCCACAGTGCAGCGTCTGTTCCCTGGGAGAGCTGTAGAAGACAGTCCTGCTGCAGCTCGGGGGGGGGGGGGGGGGGGGGGGGGGGGGGGGGGGGGGGGGGGGGGGGGGGGGGGGGGGGGGGGGGGGGGGGGGGGGGGCGGTTTGGTCAGGAGGCTTTGCGTCCTCCCAGTCTCCCAAACTAAGCATGTCTCCTCTCCCCAACTCTGTCTTCCAACGTGGCCCTTTGTTTGGGGGTCAGAGTGAAGGTCACATTCAGAAAAATTCTAAGTACATGGTTTACTTTACCCCAGACACTCCCATTGGTGTGAACCAAGAGAACGTCCCCACCTTCGGCAGCCTCAAGTGTCCCCGCAGTGTGGAGTGAGGTAAGGGTGAGGAGACTGACTGTGTGTGTGCAGGCTGCCAGAGAGGCGTTTCCTCTGGTGCTGCGGGCATCAGTGCTCATGAACTCGCCCTAGAATGCACAGCCAGTGCCCAGCACACTGTCAAACACGCCAACACTTAGAGGGACGTGCTTGTCTGCGACCACACATGCGCACAGCCCCCCTTTTCATCTCATCTCTGTCCCCCCTACTTCTCTGGTGGGCAACTTCTGTTATTTGGGTTCTGTTCTCTTCCTGATTTGTGCCAAAGATGGAGAGATCATCACCTGATGATTAGTTACCACATCAATTCACAGGCGAACTGTTTTACCTCCCAGGTAGGCTGAACCATTAGATTATTCAGGATCTCCACTTACTGGGTCCGTGTCGAAGCAAGAGCGGTTTGGGGAGAAGTGCAGTGGGGGCGCGGTGGACGGAACCTGTGTCTTAGTCGCTCTGTGTAGCCTAACGGGTGAGACCGCGGCCTGACTTTGAATCCTGGATCTGCCCCTCCCTGGCTGTGTTCCCTTGGTCAAGTCACATACACCCCTATGCCTCAGTATCCCCATCTGAAAAATGGGGGTGATAATAGAATCTGTGGACCTGAGGACTGAGTACAGGTAAAGCGTCCAGAACAGTCCTGGGCACACAGTGCTCTGTGTTGGCTGTGGTAAGACTGGTGTGATCTAGGAGGTATGGGGAATGTGCTGGTGTTTCTCTGCCTGGCTCTGGTCTGTCTGCCTAGAGCGGTGTGGGCTGAGGCCCAGCCCGGGTGGGCTGATGGATCTCTCACTTGGTATGCAAGTGTGAGTCCCCCGGGGAAGTGTCTAGTCAAAACACCAAGTCTTCCGCCTGGTCACCATCTTCCCACGCATGGCAATAGCGGCTCAACTGAGTTCCAAAGAAAGGCGGGGGGGAGGGGGTTGGAGAGAAGGAGAGGTGTTCAGAAACCTCAGTTGTCACAGAGGGACAGTTGCTTCTCTCCCTGTGTCCCTATTACTCACACTCATTAGGCTCAAGGGAGCCCCAAGGAGCAGGAGCTGGCTCTCAATGAAACTGCCTGTGTGTGACTCCCTGCGCCCAGAAACGAGGCCTGGCCCCCCCATTCAGTGTTAGGTGAGAGGGTGCAAAGAGCCGTAATAATCGTAACTCGCTGATTACATGGTACTTACTGTATCATTTTGCTCTCATTAGATGGTTATTTCAGTTCTGCCGACCGCCAGATAATTATACGGGCAACTATATCTGGATGACATACTCTCCCCCAGCGTTCTGCATCAGCCATAAAGATAATTACAGTGCAATTTTGCCATAGTATTTTATACAAATAGCAGAAACAAGTGCATTGTGGAAATCTACTTTTACTGCTTGCTGGTGAATCTAGGTTCTTTCAGAGGGACCAGGCATATAATTGCAGCCTTCATAATCTCACCACTGATGGAGCATTCTCAACCTGTTAGGTGCCAGGAAGAATAGGACATGAGGTCCTCGGTGCCTGGCATTTAAAGGAGATTAGATCCATCTAATAAAGATCATTTTATCATCTTATTTTATTCATGTGAAACTGCTGAAAAAGGAAGTGATCCCTGGGCCTGTTCTTGCCGGGGAGGGGGAGGGGCGGGGTGGGACTCTGGAAACTGGAGGAGGCTGGGGGAGCATGCACCAGGGCGCATCGGATGGGGCTGTGTGTATTGTACACCTGGCTCATGGCAATGCTGAGATAATGTGAACTTTGTTTTTGTTTTTGTTGCTACATTTTTTTTGCATAGGCCCCTACCGACTGTGAACACAGGTGTTTATAAGTAGTATTAGAGACACACAGCTGGGAGGGTGCCAGCACCTGCAGCTAGAAGAGCTCAGTCCTCTAGTTCAAAGGCTGAGGGACAGCTTTGCCTAAGACTTCTGTTCTCTCTCCTTCTCCCTTACAGATGCCCCTCCCCTTCTCTCTCTGCTTCCCCAGCAGGTGGTTGGTGGGAGTTTTACAGGACAGAAGATGTGACTTCATTTTTTTTGGTCCTCAGCACTCCATTCCTGGGCTGCTTCATGCAGATACCCTGTGCCCCTCTCTGAATCCACAGGTGCATGCACTCCTATTTCCCGTTCTCTTCCCAGCCTTGTAAGACTCCTGCGCTTAGATTCCTTCCCCACCCTCTCCCCAGTGCTGATGTAGAAACTGCACAGTGAGCACCCCCAGTCCCACCTGGCACTGACTGTGGTCTCCCCTGGCTTCCTCAACAATAAAGGATTTTTACGTATCACCTAGAGTGATGTATGTTTTTGTTTGGTGAATGTGGTTTTTTTTCTCTTCCTTAACTCTTCCAACTACATCATATATACATACATGCTTATATATGATATGCACACATACAAAAATATATCATATATAGATGGAAGTATTTTGTACTCATAAATTTTTCCAACAGTGCCTTACTTGGTGCTTCATACAATTAGTCTCAGAAAATTATTTAGTGATTAAAAGAATAGATAAATGAATTTGGAAGATGGTTTCTAGCACTCAGAATTTCAGAGACTAGCTTCAGATAAAGAAAAAACAGATATCCTGAAGGGCTTATCTGTATTTCTAGGATGGGCCTGGGAGACACTAATCTCTGAACTTGACTCTGCTCAGAGGAGGGAGGTGGGTATCCAGGCTGTGCAAAGATCCAGCCACAGAGGAGGATGCATCTCTAGCACCATGTCATTGTTCTGTCCCCAAATGTCAAGCATGGGTCCTGAAACAGGTCATGGAGATGAGATGGTGACCCCTACACAGACTTAGTCTAGCAAGGCCGTGGACACGTGAACGGCTCTGATTCTGCCAGGATGGGGCATGGGTAGGGAAATTACTGAAGCAGCTGAGAAAGAAGGGAGCAGATACTTTGAGTGTTCATTGACCACCTTAGTTATTATAAAGGGAAACATTTATTTCAAGTTCTTCTATAATGCTATGGTTATCAGCTTGTAGCTAGTCCGCAGTATACAGGACACTTAATTGAGGTGTGTGTGGGTGTCTTTTATTAACTGATATGCTACCGCAGCCCACTGGTCCCAAGGGGGCTTTTGTACCCTAATGGAACAGCCTGGGAAGTCCTCAAGCTTCCTGTTTAAGCCTGGAGCAGGGGCCTTGGCCAAGCCTCTGAACTATCCTGATACAAGCCAACATTGAGCTCTCCCAAGGCAGCAAAAAGAGAGGGCCATGGAGCCAGAAGCCACTTCCTGCAGTCCCTTTTGCCCAGTGAAAGTTCTCTCTTCCCAGAACCTGGCTGGGGCAACTTTGGACTCAGAGCTGTGCCGTGGGGCTTGGGGCGGAGGAAGAGCTCAGCTCAGCATCTTCGGTGTCATGTTTATTGCTAGAGGTCAAAGGATGTCCTCACCCCGATCCTCAAGGCTTTCTTCGGTGAGTCATCTTGTGTCTTTTCAAAATTATCTATCTAGAGGGTTTACTTTTTGCAGTCTTGGGAATTTATGTGCATCATAAAATCTTCAAGTCAGTTCTACTCACTCTGGAGTCTGACCAGTGTGCTGAGAAGGCTAGTGCTTTGCCAAGTAGGAGCATAAATGCAGAAAGGCCGCTCTCTGGTGGGACTGACGAAAACTGCAGGCGTGGGGATTCCAGGCAGATGGAGACAGTTGTAAGTCCGACTCCTGATTTGTACTTGGGGAATGGTAAAGGAATCCTGGCCCTCCCCATCCTGTACACAGAGGTTGATGCCTAAGGATAGTTAGTTAACAAGACTTCAGCTGAATTCATGGCCCTTCTCCATTTTAGCTTTGGTACATGTGCAATTCCCACAGACAAAATTCCTAAATTCTTTTGCTGCTGAAAATTTTTTTAACTTATTGATGTTTAAAGAGAGAGAAACATCAGTTTGTTGTTCCACTTATTGATGCATTCATTGGTTGACTCTTGTATGTGTCCTGACTGGGGATTGAACACCCAGCCTTGGTGTACTGGGACAATGCTCTAACCAATAGACCTACCTGGCCAGGGCTTTCCTGGTGATTTACTTTAAAAAGACTTCAGTACTAAAGGTTTTGGACCCAATTCCACTGTGTGTGAAAGAGGAGGTTTTCCTATACCAACAAGCCATGCTCTGACTATTTACTCAGAGATGATATCAGATTCCACGCATCAAGGGCTTATTCTATTTATTTATTTCTAGAGAGGAGGAAGAGAGGGAGAGAAACACTGATGTGTGATGGGTTGCCTCTCGTACACACCCCCTACTGGGGACCTGGCCTGCAACCCAGGCATGTGCCCTGACCAGGAATACAACCAGCGACCCTTCAGTTTGCAAGCCGGCGCTCAGCCCACTGAGCCACACCAGCCAGGGCAAGGGCTTATCCTGACAAGACTACTCCCCAGCTTCACAGGTCAATCCAGGAGCAGGTTGTTACCCTGCTTCTGACCAACCTTCTGCAGATTGGAGGTTCCCATCACCTATAGCCTGGGTTCAATAAACTACTCTCAGTTTATTATAAAGGAATATAACTCTGGAAGAGCCAGGGGAAAGAGACGCGTACATGAAGGCATGGGGAAAGGGCACAGAACTTCTTCGCTCTCTCTGGGTGCGCAGCTCTCCTCTCCCCGAATCTGCAAGTGTTCACTGACCCAGGAGCTCTCTAAACTTTGATTTTGTGTGTGTGTGTGGAAGCTTCATTACATAGTGTCGACATAAGAAACATCCAAACCTGTAAGAATTTTTATGAATTTATTTGAGCCAAACTGACAACAATTGCTGGGAAACAAAATCTCAACAGATTGAGAAAATGCTCCAGACAGTGGCAGTTTTGCACCTTATTTTATGCATTAGAATCAAAGGAGGAGGTGCAAGGAGGGTTACCTGAAATCCACGGAGGTGGGAGAAAGCAAAGCAGGGGAATCTCTGAGATTTGATAAAAAGTAAAGTGAGGAGATTAGTTGGTGGGTACAGGATAGTTGACCGTGAACATTTACAGGACGGAGAGGTGGTGTGCAGGTGAATAAGGTGACAATGGTCCTGTGTAGAGTGTGCCCTGAGCGGTCTGGAAAAGGAGGATTACTCTGACATTCCCCAAAAAACATTATCACAGATGCAAAAAGACAATAGACAGGCTCAGTGACAGCAAAGATTGACCTTTGTCAAGAAAGACACCAGCCTAGGACATGACTACTTGCCATGACTTGCTTTTAGCCAGAAAGTTTTACTTTCAGACCACCCTATGTGATTGCTCTCCGTCCCTGAGTGTGTCAGGCCCGCGATGCAGGCCTCCCCTGAGCTCGTCAGGTGTAGTAGGAGGCCCCTTTTGTCTACAATAGGCGCTGAGGAAAAGTGAATAAAATGAAGTTGTTATAGTTAAGCTGCTAAATTACTAAAGTCAAGCAGTTTGAGGCATGAGAAAATGATTCTATCCTTGTTCTAACTAGACCGGGAAGTAAAACTTGTGAACTAACTTCTCAGTCCTTCGTCAATGCCTGGATGTACACCGAACCTCCAAATTACCCTGTGATTACTCCCCAGAAAGACTAAGAATAGATTGTTCACATATCGAGACCACCTGACGTCCATTATCCAGACCGCTGGTCATCTAGAGGGTTAACATCTTGGACCAATCCAGAGGCTAAGACCACCGGACTGATTCTTCTCAAGAATGTACTTTAAAAAATATATATTTTTAAAAAGATTTAAAATTAATTTTTATTTTTAGAGAGAGAGGAAGGGAGGGAGAAAGAGAGGGAGAGAAAACCGATGTGTGAGGGAAGCATTGATTGGTTGCCTCTCTTGCGCTGGTGCACAATCCAGGAATGTGGCCTGACCAGGAATAGAACTAGCGACCTTCTGGTTTGCAGGCCTGCGCTCATAAGAATTCTTAGCTTTTCCTTCTTCTTCAGAACACTCTGGGTGTTGCCTAGTTGTGTTTATGGTTTGCAACCCCTGGGACCCTTGAATAAATTATTAGCATTTATTTCCAGCTTAAGCCTTCAGACTCTTTTTGAGTTCACTTGACAGCATAATCGACTCAATCATTGACCATTGGTTATTTATTCAATCTCCAGCCCCTCCTCTCCCCTCTCTGGAGGTCTGGGGGTTGGTTCTCCTGGCAGCCAGCCCCCATCCTCACATTAGGTTCAACAGTCACTCATTACCATAATAGAAGACATCTTTCCAGCTCTGAATCTCTCAGGGAACGCCAAGGTTTTTTAGGAACTCTCTGTCTGCAACAGGTATGAAGGCCAAATATATACAGGTATACCTTGGAGATATTACAGGTTTGGTTTTAGACCACTTAAGTGCAATTAAGTGAATATTGCAATAAAGCGAGTTGTGGAATTTTTCTGGTTTCCCAGTGCATATAAAAGTTATGTTCACACTATGCTGTAGTCTATTAACTGAGCAATAGCATTATGTCTAAAAAAGTAATGTACATACCTTAATTAAAAAATACTTTATTGCCAAAAAATGATAATTGTTTTCTGAGCCTGCTGGCAAAATGGCGCTGAGAGATTTGCTTGATGTAGGGCTGCCACTGTTAAAAATCAAAATTCGGAGATCAAAGATGGAGGCATAGGTAGACACACTGTGCCTCCTCGTACAACCAAAAGAAGGACAACAACAAATTTTAAAACAAAAAACAACCAGAACTGACAGAAAATCGAACTGTATGGAAGTCCGACAACCAAGGAACTAAAGGAGAAACTTTCATCCAGACAGGTAGGAGGGGCGAGACGGGC